>LZPO01066380.1:204864-221881 GCA_001675575.1 Neotoma lepida | reverse complement strand
AAGGTAACACCTCCCATGGGGAGTCAGCAGAGCCTGGTACATTCAGTTGAGGCAGGACCAAGCCCCTCCCCTGCATCAAGGCTACGAAAGGTGTCCCACCATAGGTAATGGGCTTCAAAAAGCCAGTTCATACTCATAATATTTTAAAAGTTCGTCTGTGCTGGTAGCATGTATGGTCTTTCATTCCTTTTTACTGTCTAATAATATTACATTAGTGCATCTGTTAGAATGGACACATTTGATAAATCTATTAATCATTTTATGTATATCTATATTCTTTTCACAGTTAGCTCCTATGAGTGGTGCTATTCTGAATATTCAGGAGACAGACAGCATAGAGGATGGGTTTCTAAGGAGACTCAGAGCCCAAGTGGCAGAAGTAGAAGTTTCTTCTTACTCTCTGAAAGTGGGAAGGCTCACAGCAAAAGCCTGTAGGCAGACTCCCTGATCCCTAGGCTGGACACAGAAAGAGGTGGAAAAGCAGATGTGGCACCCTTTTGGTATAAACTCACTTTCCAGGATAATGATATGGCACTTAGGACTCACAGACAATGCCTGGGCAGGGAACTTGAGGGGGGTTCAAGACACTGGGCAATAATTCCTCATGAGTGTTTTCCTGGCGGAAACAACAAGGTTCCTTCTAATCTGGGAAAGGAGTAAGTTGCTGGGGTTTACCTACAAGATTGCTTCATGTCCTAGGGGATTCCCCCTGAGATATCCATTCTTTTGGGCTGGGGGAAAGAAATGCCTCTCTAATGCCCTTATTATCAGGTACTTATAGAGTTTCTAAACTAAATAGGCAAGGTTGTAATATGCAGAAGGGGACCAGGAAAAACACAATCTTAAATATTAAAAAACTGACCAGAGAAAAATGTCTGAATGCTAGCATACAAATACCATGAAAACAAAAATAAATAAATGTTCTAACTGAATGCTCTGACACAAGTAAAGGGATATTCAACAAGAAAGACAGAATAAACCAATAAAATATCAACCAATATAAACCAATATAAAATCAAAATTAAAGGGAGTGTCAGGCCCTGGAAAGAACTCATCAATATACACCCAATCAGACAATATAGATAGTTGGGCACAAAGAGCCCATACTAGTACTTGACAGCAATTCAACTGACTTCTACAGTGCCGTTAGATTGTCCTTGGAGTCCCATGTTCAGGTTTTAAAACTGTTCATTAAAAAAGACAGCTTTCACCTCAAAATGAACAAGGGAGTTTTTTCTGAGCCAACTATGAATGACCATGTCCTCAGATAGTCATTAATCAAGGCGGTTTTCAAATACAGTGTTGGGAACATGAGGTAGGCAGGTTTTATCTCTCCTGTAGGTTTCAGAAAACCATAGAAAGACGTTAGCCATTAAGTTACATCATCCACAAAGAGAACTCAGCATGAATGATAAATACAAAGGTAACAGCTAGAACCTTGACATAGGTATAAATGTTCATGACCTTAATTCAGACAAATTTTCTTTGCAATGACAAATAAAACATATATGATAAAAACAAGATACAGGCTACTGTAGGATAAAGTTTTTATGTGTCCCGCCCGGGCTCCCGAGTGGTCCCACAGCCACTCAGACCCAGGTAAACACACAGAACCTTATATTAATTATGAACTGTATGGCCATTAGCTCAGGCTTATTACTGACTAGTTTTACATTTAAATTAACCCATTTCTATAAATCTGTACTTTGCCACATGGCTCATGGCTTACCAGTACCTTCACATCTTCCTGCTCCTGGAGGTGGCTAGCAACATCTCCTGACTCAGCCTTCCTCTTCCCAGAATTCTCCTTGTTTGTTTATCCCACCCATACTTCCTGCCTGGCTACTGGCCAATCAGCATTTTATTTATCAATCAGTCAGAGTAACATATATTCACAGCATACAGAACAATATCTCCATCAGACTACCTCATCAAAATGAAACCACAGAGGGAAAATAATCTGCTTGTGGTTGCACATGCCTGTAATATCAGCACTCAGAAACTGGGACAGGAAAATAACAAAGTTGAGGACAGCCTGCACTTCATAGCAAGATTCTGTTTCAAAAAAAAATTTTTTAAAAGTGAGAAGACAAGCTACAAGATGGAATAGAATATTGCCAAATTTAAAACCGATTTCCAGAACACATGAAAGACTCTGACTACTGAATCATAAAAATACAAATAACTCAACTTGAAAGATGGGCAGGGACTTTCTATATAACTCAGTCAAAGAGTCTCTGCTTAACATATATAAAGGCCTGGGTTCAATCCAAGCACCACCAAATTTTAAAAGTGTGTGTGTTGGAAAGTGTAGTGGTTTGAATGAGAATAGCCCCAACAGGCTCATAGGTCCCCAGCTGATGGAACTATTTGGAAAGGATTAGGGGGTGTGGTCTTATTGGGGTAGGTGTGTCACTGGGAATGGGCTTTGAGGCTTCAAAACCCCACATCAACCCCCAATCCCCACTTCACCTACAAATCAGATTAAGCTCTCAGCTACTTCTCCAGCACCATGCCTGCCTGCATGTTGCTATACTCCCTGCCAAGATGATAATGGACTAACCCTTTAAAACTGTAAGAAAGGGCCCAATTAAATACTTCCTTTTATAAAAGCTGCCTTGGTCATGGTGTCTTTTCACAGCAATAGAACAGTAACTAAAGCAAGGAGAAAATGTGCAAATGTTTAAATAGGTATTTTACTCCCGAAGATACACAAATGATCAATAGGTATTACAGGCAGCAAGAAACTGCTTTTGCAAACAACAACAAAAAAAACCTTAATTTATTACTTGGGCCCATAAAATAACTACAAATAGAATGTCTGACATCTCTGCCTTCACTTTGTGTCTGTCTCCTCTACTTTGGTCCAAACATATGCTTGACTCTGCATGAACATAATATTCAAGAATGTCTTTCTCTGCATAAACATAATATTCAAGACTGTCTTTCTACCTAATTCTATCTCACTCCCAATCAAGGCTGAGAGGGCAAAGATGTCGCTTTACCCTGCAATGACTTTAGATTCCAGGATGAGCAAAGATAGGAGGACAGACCAACCACATATGAAGACATTCATGCATGTTGGGGAGGCTACAGCCCCAAATAATCTTTGTGTATGACATGATTGATTTTCTCAAGCAATGCCAGGATTAATATGCTTATTAATCCTTTAATGCTTTGGCTTACATTAAAGAACCAGAATGGAGACAATGATCAACTGGATCACACCTTGACCAAGATTATTGAAGTATTCATATCTCTTTTTCCAGCTCCTTCTCTGTATAAACCTAAATCTCATGTCTATCTTGAAGGTGACCTTGCAGTTACTAGACTCTTTCCATTGGTCCTAAATCTACTTTCTTACTTTCACCACTTCTTATCTGTTTAATCATTATAACAGGGCAGGTGGGCAAACCTAATCTGTTGGAACTGCTGGGCTTGCTCTTTAAAATTCTAGTTATGTGGAGTTTTAGTTGTTTTTCCTGTTGCAGTACAAAATTTCCCTGATAAAAGTATTTAAGGAGACAGGGGTTTTGAGGCTCATACTTCCAGGATGCAGTTCATTTTGACAAGGACAAGTCATAATGTCAGGAACAGAGAACAATGTATGCCTGTTTTCAGCTCCTTTTCACCTTTTTACACAGTCCAGGGTCCTAACCCAGGGAATGGTACCACCCACTGTGGGCAGATTTTCCTCCCCAATTAATCTAATCTAGATAATCCCCATAGGTATGCACCAAACCCTTCTTTTGGTGATTCTACATCTTTTCAAGTTGGAAATCTCATTATTAACAATTAAACCAACCCTTTGTCGACTTGACACCCAAACACTTCACTTTAAATCATAAAATTATACTTCTTATGTTCATGTTATAATGCAAAATATATCCAACTTCAAAGGTCCCCCATAGTCTTTAACAACAGTTGAAAAGTCCAAAATCCACATTTTAGACTCAGGACAATGTCTTAACTGTGAGATCCTATTAAGTAAATAAACAAATAAATAAACAAACAAACAAACAATTACATACTAACATACAATGGTGCAGCATAAATCAATTCCTTTCCAAAATAAAAAAACTTGGAGCATAACAAGGAATGAACAAAGCAAAACAAGTTCACAAGCCATCAGGGAAAATACCAAATCCTGAAAGCTCCAGTCCACCATTTCAAGATGAAATTGGCTTGGCTCCAAAGGGTTTAAGTACCCCCACCTCTCTAGCATAACCTCTCTCTTGGGCTTGTTTCACTCCATACCTGCAGCTTTCCTTAGTGGATAGCCCATGATTATGGCATCTCCAAAATATCTAAATTTTTCACTGCAAATTAGATTTCACCCTCACAGTGTCACACCATGATGGCTCAAGGCCTTCATTGTAAGGACTCAGGTTCTGCCATCCATTGTCTGGTCTCACTTGCTCTCTGAAGTGTCGGAGTAGGATCCCATGACACTCTCATTCTTGTATCTTTCATGCCTGCAAAACCCGTATCATATGGATGACGCTACCAAGTTCTGTTGCCAACTTGAGGTGTATCCTGGCCCCCTTGGACCACAGCTTTGTTATCCTCTGTGTGCTGACCCCACGGAAACAGTTCCCCAGACAATTACCTCTGAAGAGGAGAAAACTCCTTCAGTTTAGGCTTTCACCCTTCAAATGAACTTAGATCTTCGCAAGAAGTAGCTTCTGCCCTCAGGACACCTTTTGATGAGCATTTACATGGAACACAAGTTTCATCACATCCTTTACCCATTCCCATTTGGAAAGATCTATCCACATACTTCTTCCCCAAATGTCATTCTCAGCAACTGTACAATCATTTTACACTAACATCCAGCCAAACCATTGGCTATAGCCCATGAATCAGTATCAATCACACATCTGGCCATTTCTCCTTCCAAGAAAAACATATGACCATGTGCATTATCTGAAATTCTGCCCATTTTGAAGATTTTTTCCTTCACCAGTATCTTCCAGTGTTTTCCCAGAAAGGGGTTGTAATGTTGTGTCTGTTCACTTCTGGGCAGTGCTTGCATATCATGCAGAACCATCTGTAAACCAGGCTTAAGTTTTCTCTTGCTCAGTCAACTAATCATAGAGCACACCCCTATGAAGCCATAAATACATGCTTAGGGAAAGAAGGCATTACTACAGGAATAAGAACCATAAGCTCAAAAGGAAAAAAGCATTTGGACAACATCTTTATGCAATTTGTTTGTGCCTTCAGGATGTACTTGGGCCTGTTCACGTATATATCACTTCCACTTAATGATAGACTGCTGCTGTACATGTCCAACTTTATGGCTTGGTGGGTGAGATAATCTCCAGCACATTATGGACAGCTCAGGTCACATGGTAAGTTGGTTATTCGTTGCCAAATGTTCAGTTTCCACTAAGGTCCAATACCAAGCCAAGAGTTTCTTCTCAGGGGGAGAATAGTTGTCTGCAGATGGAAGCAGGGCCTGGCTCCAAAATCATAGTGGCTTCCTCTGTCATTCATCTATGAGGACCTGCCAAAGGTTCCAAATATCCCCCATATTTACCAATGACACCTCAAGTAACATCAGGTTTACGAGTCATATGACCTAAATGACAGAGCATTCTGCCCAGCAGCCTGGATCTGTTGAAGAGCCTTCTTCTGCTCCAGGCCCCACTCAAAACTAACAGCTCTCTGGGTAACATAGGAGTAACAGCAGCATGGAGTAACACATCCAAGTGAGGAATGTGTTGCTTTGAAAACCAAATAGGCCCATGTTTTGGATAATACTGTTAGCTGACCAGAATCTAGAATAACCTAGGAGGCCAGCCTCTAAGCATGCTTGTGAGGAATTTTTTAGAATCGATACCCGATGGGCATGTCTGATAATGATTATCTGGATTAGGTAAATCAAGGTTAGGAGAGTCACCCTGAATATGAGTAGCACCATCTCATAGGCCAGGATTATATATTATATACAATAGAGAAAGTGAGCTGAGCACTAGGCTCCATCACTCTCTGCATCCTGACTGTGAACACAGTGTGACAAGCCACCTCAAACTCCTGCTTCTGTGACTTCTTCACCACAATGAACTGAATCCTCAAACTGTGAGTCAAAATAAATATTTCTCTCTTAAATTGCTTTTATTGTGGTGTTTTATAACAGTGACAGGAAAAGTAACTAATACAACCCACTAAGTATTGTTCTTTTTTGGTGGTGGAAGGGACGAGATACAACTTAACTTTCATCTTAGAAGAAATATCTCAATATGTCCCATCCATATGAATATGTGGATAGATCACTCCCAATGGACAAAGGATGTGAACATACCTGTTTTCCAAGTAAATAGTAAATGCTCATCAAAAGCTGTCCTGAGGGCAAAATCCCTTCCATCAGAACCTGTGTCTTGTGAAGATCCAAATTTGTTTGAAGGAAAAAGCCTGGACTCCTAGAAATTTTGTTGAAGTAAAGGGTACCTTGAATTTTGGTTGGATTTATTTCATGTCCTCTGATGTGTGCATGCTTACCAACAAGTCCACAATGGTTATTAACTCCTGTTTACTCAATCCAATTATTGTAATTTTATCATTATAATGTACTCCTTTCCTTCTTCCATCATAAAAATGGCAGCACTTCGTCCTTATTGGCATAGATAGTCTGGGTGTGAATTTGCCTGTTTTGCATATAGGCACATGAAAAGAAGTTCAAAGCTAAGGAAATTCAAATCAGAACCACAAACATGGCACCATATCACACAAAAGAATGTGGCTAAAATGAAAGAGATGGAAAAGAAACTTTGACAAGAATGGAGAGAAACTGTACCCCTCTTATCTTGCTGGCAGGAATGTAAAATGCTGTATTCACTTTGGGAAATGTATTGACAGCTTGTCCTAATGTTAAACATAGAGTTATCATATGGCCAAACAATTCTACTCCTAGGTATAAACACAAAAGAATCAAAAATATACAAGCATATAAAAGTATACAGAAATGTTCATAGAAACATCATCCCTGATAACCAAAAAATAGGGGCAATGTCCATCAACTTGTGAATAGACAAACAATATATTTATTTGACGAAAAAGGAAGAGGTGCTGATACACTCTCCTATGTGGGTAAACTTTAAAAACATCATACTTAGTGAAAATAGACAACCACAAAATACCACGTATTGTGCACTTCATAATAAATAGTGATATCACCAAATCTATAGAGACAGAAAATATTAGTGATTGCATGGAGCTAGGAGAAGTGTAGAAATGGGAGATGATTGGTAATGGGGATGGGGTTTCTTTTAGGGATGATGAAAATGCACTAAAATTGGATAATGGTTACGGTTGCCCATTTGTATTGTAGAAAAGAAGGGAAAATTCATCTCTATCCTTTCAAGTTTATTGAGGTAAACTGCCAAAGGATTTTAAGTAGGAGAAGAGGCATATAAAGCTGCTAATGTACAAAATGGGAAAAACCATAGCATGGGGGAAATTGTAACAATGTGATTGCACATTGGCTCAAAATTACTTAGAAATATATGTGCTATTTTCAAAAACCTATTTAGAAATGTCTATTCGTGAGGGGAGAAACAGGACTGTCAGGTAATCAGTAAATGATTTTAAAGAGACTTTGATGGGTTTAGGGAAGATACAGTTGCCTAGGATAAAGTCTGCTTGGCCCACTTATTAGACAATTACTTGTAAATGACCATTGGGACCAAAATAGAAGACAATGGAGTATGATGAAATTCTGTCTAGGTGTACTGACAGAATTTAAGTTCTTTTATTATGATGTGAGTCTATTTGATAGAACTCAGAAAACCAAATGGAGGGTTTTTCTTTTTGTTTTTCCTTCCTCTTTGGAAGTCTATACTTTATGCAAAAAAGGAGGTATCAGAATAGTGCTTCTTCTAGCATTTGTTTGCTGCTCTCTAATGTCCTGCACAATAGGGTATGATGATGCCTAATATTTTAATTTTTATTTTGTATTTTTTTTGTTATTTGAGACAGATTTTCACTATGTAGCTCTGGCTGGCCTGGAACTCTCAAAGATCCTGGGATCAAAGATGTGCACCATCATGTCCAGTGAGGGTGCTTATTTTAGGGAAGCAATCCCTGGACTCCTTTGCTACGTATACCATGACTGTATCATTATGTAGTTTACATTGATGGATTATATGGCACAAAAGTTACATCTCAATGATGCTGCTAAACAGAATTAATTAATTACATGTGGTAAAATAATAACATTACAGTATATGGTTCATAATGTATGTAGAAGTCAAAGGCACAGTGATAGAAAAAGAGAGTATTGTATAGTTATAGATTCATCCATTACATGTGAAATCACATATAAGACAAGATATGTGGTATATTTGGCACAGCACTTTTGTGCTACATTTTAGTACACTGCCCACTCAGAATGTCAATGTCTTTCATTTGGTTATTGTAGAATCTAATTATTTTTAATAAACAGATAATGGCTGGTAAAGCTCTTTAATGATTGTAGCTCACTGGGTTCATAGTTGGATAAGACTTGGTGACCACCCACAGTAGCTAACACAACAGCTTCCATTATATGAAAGATAACCAACAGAGAGGAAATTTCCTCTTCAGTATTAATTTTATTTCTCCATGTCCTGTGACTAAAATGTTTAGTGTCTTCAGCAACAGGTCTTACCATCAAGTTTGTATGGCAACCAAGAGCAAAGGTAAACTAGCCTGTATTGTTTAGGGGGAGAGTATTGCAGACACCCCTGACCAACAGCTTGAGGAGAGGTATACTACATCTGGCACTGGGCTTTTTATTTGGCAACCTGTGGCTTCTGAGAGAAGCATTATCTCCTGTGTAGCACAACTTCAATTAAACATTTCCACGTCAAATATATGAAACAGAAAATAGTATGTTTCCAAATGGCTTTTTCAAACATCCCTCATATTTGTTGTTTCTGTCCCCACAATAGCCTCCTCTGCCTTCCCTTTCCATCTTGAATTTCCCTACTCATTTCCTGCCCCCCCCCAAAAGTGCTTTAATGAGTTCTGAGTTACTCAAGAAAATTATCTTGAAGTAGAGGTTAGGGGAACATTCAAATTGATAGTAACCCAATGGGAGTAGTCTGAGAACCTCATTTGTACTGTGCATATGAAGGGTGAGGTAAGTCTTCTGAGATAAAACTTTTAATTTGTAGGGTCTGCTTTTACTTACAAGCAATATTATGATACCAGGATTTTGTTACAAACTGACTACAAGGAGTTAAAGAGGCCAGAGATCTTCAGAGTTTTCTGAAAGAAGGCTGATAGAAATGTATAGTCTGTATTGATAAGATAAGGAACCCAACCAGATGCAGAGAAAAAGCTGGAGAAGCAGGCCATTGTGGATACGACAGGTTTGAGAGCACAGCTTACAAGTTCACTTCAGTTGCAAAAGCAAAGAGGAAGAAGCAGGATGTTCCAGATGAAGGAACTGGCAGATAAATGAATGACAGGTCTGGATAGGTGAATAGGAAGAGCAGTTGATGACAGTTAAGTAGTCCTCATCAACAAGGGAACCGAGTTAAGCTGAAGCACTCAGGGCAATTTGGAGTTCTCTGCCTGCTGGTCCTTTATTTGTTTATTTTGAAACAGGGTCTCTACACATAGTTCTGGAATCCTGGAACTCACTCTGTAGACTAGGCTGTCCTCAAACTCACAGAGGTCACCGGCCTTTGCCTCCCAAGTGCTGGGATTAAAGGCGTACACCACCATGCCCAGGTAAGAAGACCCTTTCTGTAAGGGTTTCTCTTATGCAACAATGCCAAGATGGTCCTTGATTTAAAGGAGGGCACAGGGTGATTTCAACAGCCATCTAGTTTGTGTTAGAAAGTCAGTTGATGTGACATGACATATTTGGTGTCAAAATAGCACTTGAAAATACTTCTTATCTTGAAAAACAATTAGGAGAACCCAGATAGTCACTGGAGATGCAGACTAAACCATATGCCTGCTAGTTCTCAGTGACAACCAAAAGACAAAGTTATGTGGATACCTCATGGGATCAGAACAAATCCGAACATTTTATGCTCCAGAGTATTGTAGGAAACAATAGAATAATTAGCAGGCAATTAGTGCAGCTTAATATTTGAATGTGGTCAAGGAAAGAGACAGTCAAATAGAGCTCTGCAAAACTACCCTTATCTCAGGGTAACTATGAATTTAGCCACTGCTTTACTTTCTGGGGGATTATATATGAGGTTTTACAGTGTGTAGGTGAACAGCTTTTGACTAAAATAATGCAGTTAGTCATATAGAAATAACAGTAAGACCCACATGTGGAATGAGAGATATAATTGCTATGGAATATTTAAAATGTCTTATTTATCAGCTAGGGATGGTATCTCATGCCTGTAATCCCAATGCTCTGAAAGCTGAGGCAGGAGAATTGAGTGTTTGAGGTCAGCCTGGGCTAAATAGCAAAACTCTGTCTGAAAAAAAAATCCAACTTCCAAAATTTTATGTAAGTAAATAGAAAAGTATGAAAAAAGTAGATGACAGAAACTACCTGTGACAGGGACCAGATGACAAATTTAACAAAAACTGAAAGGTATATATTATATATATTGTCAACATAGACTAATACATCTCTTTAAAGGGAAAAAAATAAAACAGCTTATTCTGAGTCAAATCTGACTGAAAATAAATTGATGGCAATTATGTCATCCAAAAAATACTAAAGAAAAACATGCAGAACTCAACACTATTAAGCACTATAGTGACTAGAAAATGACTCTCGGTTCTGTTACCAGTTAGATGGCTATGGTTCTCCTACGTTGTCAGGATAGAAACAGTCAGTAGGAGAGAAGCTCATCTAATGCTGGCAAGCCTGGGACCTTGAAAGCCCAAATCTTACAGATTGAACCGGCAGTCCTGTGGGCTTATCCTTCCAGACCCTTAGAGCTAATGACCTATTGCTCCATGCTTTAGAAGCAAGGAGTTTATGGTTCTAAGTCCTCAAGTTGAAGGCTTAGTGTGTAGGTTTGAAATATTAGCAATCCTGGTAGCTGCATTGCAGGCCTCAGATTCCAGTAGTAGTAGTGAGTGGCAGCGACCAAGTTGCCTAGTCATGACATTTTTTATTGCCTAGGACTTCTAGCTAAGCATTGAACTTTTCCCATTGAGAGAAAACTAAAGCTGTGTTATCTTTAGCTAGATTTACCTAAATAGTTACTAGTTGAAGTAACACATTTATCAAGCATGAAGTCAACTGCAGAATCTTTTAGAGACACAGCTCAATGTAGTTGATATACTGTGCACCCTGATAAAGCTTTCCTGGGGTCAGAGAACAAAACAGCCACTAGATAGACATAGAAGCCAGAAAATGGTGGCACACATGCCTTTAATCCTATCACTTGAGATCCTATGTCTTTGCTTGGGAAGGACACATGCCTTTAATACCAGGAAGTGATGGCAGGAAGCAGAAAGGTATATAAGCCATGAGAACCAGGAACTAGAGGCTTTTTAAGCCGTTAGGCGTTTAGCAGCAGTTCAGCTGAGATTCATTCAGGTGAGGACTCAGAAGTCTGCAGTCTGAGGAAACAGGATCCACTAAGTTGGCTAGGTGAGGTTGGCTGTGGCTTGTTCCGTTTCTCTGATCTTTCAGTGTTCACCCCAATATCTGCCTCCAGGTTTTATATTAATAAGACCTTTTAAGATTCATCTTATAGCTCCTGAACAGTCTTGGGTGCTGGAATCTTCAGCTCCTATAGAGACTAATGCTTCATCACTTAGGCCTAGGGTTTCAGGATCCTTGGTTTTTAAGACTTGGTAGCACCCTAAAACTCTTCTAGCAGTAGAAGCCCACGACATCTTCTCCTCAGTTCTTCACAGCCTTTTGAACCTCGGCCACCTCTGTCCCCACTTCTGATCCCTCAGTGGAACTCTTCATCTGCTGCTCTTCCATCACTACCTTCACAGCTCCTGCAGCTCACTGCCGCTTCCATATTGTGCTCTTCATGCTACCAGCAGTGCCTGGTATACTAACAAGGATCAACAGACTCCCGAGAGAAGCCTTTTATTGAGTATAATGCTGCAACTTGGGTGGTTGTCTCCTAGCTGGCTTACAAAGTGAGCCAACAGTCTGCTTATACAGTCAGAAGTGGTGGGACCAAGGGTGCAGCAAGGGTGTTTGCACGGATCATGGCACAGCCTTTCATGAAAATAAAGGATTGTTTGCACTGCTTACAGCAAAGTCCTTCATACAACGACGGTTTACAACAGTTACAGGCATTCTGCTGAAGTATTAGGTGAGGTAAGTGTTTCTCATCTGACCCAAGTCAAAAAGGCTATGAGAGTTCACTGTGATTTATGATGGCAAAAAAATCTTGTACTAGCTATTTGAAAGAGTTCTACTAGCTATTTGAAAGAGTTGGCCAGATTAATGCCTTTTGGAACTTGAGTTGAGCAAGCAGCTGCAGTTACCTTATAGCTTTCTTAAAATATCCGTGAAGCATTCAAAGCAGCTAAGCTTCCAAGAGCAGTCCGGCCAGCTGCTAAAGAGGGGGATTGCAAGCTAACATTCCTCCACTCAAAGTAGTCAGGCACCATGGGAGGGTCTCACAGTTGCAATTAGGGAGTCAAACCACCCTAGGACCCAACATTTTAGCTTATTTCAAGGAAAGATAAACTGGAAAGGGGGCAGTTACAGCAAAGGCCTGGCATCAACATTAGCAATGCTTTGATAGTATTTCAAAAAGCCTAACTCCTGCCCCAATGCCCCAGGGGGAAATATTTCCCTTTGATCAATCCCAATGTTCCCACATGGAAAGGAAATACAAAGCACCTGTTTCAGAAAAAAAAAAACATAGTAAAACCAACCCCATGTTTGTTTAGACTGCTATATTAAAATACTATAGAGTGGGTACCTTATAAACAACTTATTTTCTTAGAGTTCTTGAGGCTGGGGAAAGAAAGATGAAAGTGCTGGCAGATTTGATATCTGGTGACAGTTCAATCTGTGGTTTGTAATGCCTTCTAGCTACACCCTCTCATAGTAGAAGGGACAAACAAGACCCTTCAGACCATTATAACATGATTATTCCTTTACATCGCTCTCCCTTAGGGGCTGCCAGTACATGTACTTAGCATGTGCAAGGCTTCCAGATTCTATTCCTAGAACTAAAATAATTAATAATATTAATAATAAATATGTTCTGTCTGTTCTCACTACCTAATCAACCCCAAAACATTACTTTTACTCTTATTAAGTATATTGGTAAGTTCCAATATATGAATTTTAATGGGAAACAAACATTCAGACAAAGCATTCTCTACTCACAGATGGCATGCTTCTATACAGAAAATCATAAGTAGTCTACTACAAAAGATAATAAAACTACCAAATATGCTCAGTGAGTTTGCAGTGTACAATATCAATATACAAAAATCAAGTGTTTCCATATATTTGCAATGATCAGTCCAAATAATAAGTGTTGATGAGGATTAAGAGAAATGGAAACATTCATACTGCTGGTGAGAATGCAAAATGGTAATTACACCAAATGTTAAATACAGACTTATCAAATGGTCCAGCAATTCTACTTCTGGTTTTCTATTCGTGTGTATTTAAAATAAACTGTATTTATCTAAAAACTATTCATGAAAGTTTAGAACACCAATATTCATAACAGTTGAAGCCTGAAAATAACCCACATGTTAACTGATGAATAGACAACCAAAATGTGATGTATCCAAATGATGGAATATTACCTGCCATAAAGATGAAGAATTTTACATGCTACAACACAAATGCACCTTGCAAATGTTGTGCTAAGTGAAAGAAGCCATTCACAAAACACCATAAAGCATATGATGCTATTCATATACAATGAAAACAATAGGCAATTCCATCAAGTTACAAAGCAGGTTAGTGGTTGGCTATGGTTGGAGAATATAGTAGATGTAAAGCCATGGCTAAAAGGTATAAGACTTCTTGAAATCATGGAAATTTTTTAAAATTGACATTGGTGATGTCATTTTTATCTGTGATATCTGTGAATGTACAAAAATGAACTATATATCTTCAGTTAATGAACTATGTGTTACATTAAGAGTATCTTAATAAAGCTATTTTTAAAAGTAAGGATGCTGTTAACTATAAATATGAATGTGTAGCCACATTAATCCTTTTAAATAATTATTTCACAAAGTAGAGGGAGAAGCCACAGTCATTTATAATGAAGTAAGAATTGCCTTGAACCAAATATAAAAGTTCTACAAGAGACGCACCAACCTCATGAATAAAGATAGAATAATTCTTTTTGTTGTTGGTTTTTGTTTGTTTGCCTTGGTTTGAAATAATGTCTTACTATGCAACCCAGGCTAGCTGCAAATTTACCATCCTCCTGCCTCAGTGCTGGGGTTACAACTATACTTGGTTCCTATGCAAAAGTCTTAATAAAAATTTAGGGAATTAAATCCAGCAATATATTAAACATACATCAATTTATCTTAACCAGCTGAATTTTATTATAATACTGTAAAAAGGGTTTAATATTTAAAAGTCAATATAACTAAACATTAACAGAAGAAAAAAGAAAATGTAACCTTCTCAATAGATAGCAGATGCATTTTATAAAATTCAGCACTCAATTTGTGTTCAAATGTCTCAAGATGCCTACATTATAGTTCAATGGTAGATCAATTGTATACATGAGGACTTGAGTTTGAGCCACATCAGGAAAAGCTTTAAAACATGTATCAGGAAACTATGACTAGAAAGGGAATTCATTAACTCAAAATAGCACATCTATAAAAATTACAGCTGTCATGGTATTTAACAGTAAAACTGGTGCTTTCCACTTATGGTCATGCATCATTCAAGAATATTGGTCTTACCACTGTTGTTCAATAATGTACTGGGAATCATAGTTAGAAATTAGACAAAGGAAAACAGGTATGTATGTGGATAGAGAAAAGAAGTAAAATTATATATATTTGCAGAAAATCATGAGTATATACATAGCACAGTCCAAGAATCAATAAAAGATTTTAAAACTACTGAGTGAACTTAGCATAATGTTGCTCGAATTCTAAATGGTCTTTTAATTAAAAGCCCAGAGCCAGATATTGGGCTAAATGCTGAAAGATCAGAGAGACAAAGGATCAAGGCACTGCTATGTCTCACCTCACCAACTCCACAAATCCTCTGACTGAAATCCTCTGAGTCCTCACCTGAAAGGCTCCAGCTGAAAAAGCCTCTAGCTGAAAGGGATGCTTCTGTCAAAAGCCTTTAAAAGTTCCTGTCTCCTCACGCCTTATATACCTTTCTCCACCCAGCCATCATTTCCTGGGATTAAAGACGTGTGTGCTTCCCAGTACTGGGGTTAAAGTTGTGTGCTACCACTGCCTGGCTCTGTTTCCAGTGTGGCTTTGAACTCACAGAGATCCAGACAGATCTCTGCCTCCCTAGTGACAGGATTAAAGGGTGTGTGCCACCACTGTCTGGCCTCTATGTTTAATCATGATCTCAAGATAAAGGGTCACAAAAATCAAGTGCATATCTTAATACTAGAAATAAAACAGCTCAAAATTGAAGATAATAAATGCCATTTGCAATTCCATAAGAATATATAATAATTAGGGTTAGATCTTATGAAATAGAGGAAGATTTGCACTGAAAAACTATAGCATATCAAGATTAGTTATGAAACACCTAAATTAATGGATTTGTATATTTTCATGAATCAGAAGATTTGATAGTATTAAAGTGTCATTTCTTCTGAGTAGATCTGTATATTCAGTTTAATTTCAATAATGACCCCCTCAGGTGTATATATGTTTAATACAACAAACTGATACTAAGCTTTGTATACAACTGCAAATATTGTTTCTGCCATTCCAGTTGCCTCCTTTGAATATATTATTCCTGATATCTCAAGCATCAGGAATAGTCTTGTCATTTATAAAAGCTCTGCAAGATTCAAGGAAAATGTAAGCAGGTAACTTATACAAATACATGGGGTCAAGATTGGATTCTGATCATCAAGAGAGGCCATCCTTTCAGCTCCATTCATAACTTACATACAACACAGAATTACATTCTAAAAACAAATGACCAAGTCTGGAGAGATGGCTTAACAGTTAAGAACATATATGCTTTTGCAGAGAACCTAAACTGGTTCCAACACTGATGTTGAGATGTTGAGTAGGCTCACAACTGCCTACAACTCCAGCTTCAGTTGGTATGATGCCTTCTGGCCATCTTAGACACCTGTGTGCACAGTATACACACACACACACACACACACACACACACGCATGCATGCATGCACGCACAAACATGCACACACATACGTGCAACTTAAAAAATAATTTCAAATCTTTAAAAATAAAAACAAATGACTCTAAGACTTAATTATGTCCTGTCTACTTCTTTACATTTGTCAACCACTTCCTTTCAATAATTACTTACGAGATAGAAAAAAGAGGTATGTTTATAGAATGTGAATGGAGTATTTGTAGAATGTACAAGTATTTATATAGCAAAAAGAAAAATAACATAATTGATTGTACAAACTTCAAAATATTAGATACATTATTCTGGCAATTCTCTTATATTGGTATTTTAAACTATTATTGTACAACATAAAGATTAACTGTAAAACTCATACTAATTATTTAATATTTTACTTTTCTTTAGGTTGAATGACATTTGTAATAACACATGTCAAAATCAATGTCAATAGTCATAAATTGACAGGCATAGTAAAATGTGACTCCTTTAATCCCTGTACTTGGAAGGAAGAGGCAAATGGATCTGTGGGAGTTCAAGGCAAGACTATTCTATGTATAAACTGATGATATCACTGCTCTGTGGTATGGTGAACAGGAAGATTTTTATTGTAAATAGGAGAGCGAGAATAGTCAGAGGCATCTGGAGGAGTCCAGAGCAGAGAAAGTCGTAGACTGAATGTCGCCAGCAGACTGGACCTGATCATGAGAGAAATAATTGCAGAGCAAAGAGAGAGTGGGGGAAGCATGTTGAGGGGAACGAAGGAGACCTGAGAGGAAAACT
>LZPO01066380.1:175347-191623 GCA_001675575.1 Neotoma lepida | reverse complement strand
AAAAACTTGAACTCAACCTAGGACATTCCCATCTCCAATATTCCACAGCAACTACATGCACACAAAAGTTCTTACTCTTACAACTGGTAAAGGGCAGGGACAGCTCTCCCACCTGCCACAGGAGACGAGGGGAATCTCTCCCCCGTCCACACCATCATATGGTAGATGAAGGTAAACACCAGAATTTATTTCTCCTAAGTGTAACATCACATTCATTGGCCAACCATTCTCTATTACCTTCCATACTCTACCTCATTCAAACTCTTTAAAGTTAAAAAAATGAGCATCACACTGGGTATGGTGTCACATGCCTTTAATACCAGCACACAGGAGGCAGAGTCAGGCAGATCTCTGTGAGTTCAAGACTATTCTGCTCTACATAGTGAGTTCTGAGCCAACCAGAGTGACACAGCGAGATCTTGTCTCAAAAAATGTGAATAACGAACAATATTAAATGATACATGAAAAACTGGAATAAAACATTGGAAATATATGTTATATATTTACAGATATGTTTTAAAAACAAACACCTCAACTTACCTACTGGAAAATGGTAAAATAAGTGAATCTACAGGAGAAGCAATGCAAATTTTATAGACAAATATGCACATATATATACTATTTTCCAGATAAAAATATATTCATAGGTGGTATTGTGTATGTGTATATAACATACATACATATAAATATATATTAATAGGATCTTACTGACACTGCATAAAAGATGCCACATCCTGTATTTCATCCATTGAAATATTTTTTATGGACAGCACAGTAGAGCTGACCCTAGTGGGGAGAGGGGGTGAACCAGCCAAGAACCTGAGCTTGAAAGATCTGGCCCTGACCTTCATCTGCCATATGATGGTGTGGGCAGGGGAGAGATGCCCTTCGTCTCCTGTGGCAGGTGGGAGAGCTGTCCCTGCCCTTTACCAGCTGCAACACTCGGGAGAGTGGCCCCTGTACCTCGCCTGGACAACACAGCAAAGCTGGCCCTGAAGGTGTAGGTGTGGGATAACTGACCCTGACAGAGTGAAAGCAGAACTGGCCCTGCCCCTAGCTCGTAGCTGCAAAGGGTGAACTAGCCAGGGCAATGGTGGAGAGGTCACGCTGCTGGCGAAGACTGGAGAGCTGGCAAGCTGACCAACCCTGCAACTATACAGTATCAGAACCAGGGTTATGAGTTGATCCACCCCAACACCCACCCCATCTGCGATTGGCTGGAGCATGTGAAGAGGCCGGTCCTGCAGACCCAAAGCTGCAGGATCTCCATGACACAGGACAACAAACAGGATATCCAAGAGGAGTCCCAGTGAGGGCCTAGCATTGATAATGTAGCAGAAACCAGAGGCCTCTAACCAGACCGATGACTCTTTGCAATGAACACTTACAAGATATGAGGATAAAATAGTTTACTGTGTGACTTGCTGTGTCACACTACAGCTTCCATGATGAGATTGATTTTTCCTTTTCTTCTCTTCAATTTTTTTTCTTAAAATTTATAGGGGGGACTGCAAGGGCAGAGGGCAGATTCAAAGGGAATGGGATCGAGATGCATCATGTGAAAAACAAAAGGAATAAATAAAAAGAAAGTTAAAAAATAAATATTTTTAGCCTGAAAATATGTCCTGAAAATCTACACATTATATATGAACCTAGTATAGATATCAATGATATACATGTTGCATACTCTGAACATACTGTAGTTTATTCCCTAATGATGAAGACTTAGTTAGTTTCTGTATTTTACTCTTACAAATATGCCACACTGGCCATTCATTTTTAAAATTTGTATTAAATTTGTTCTTTGACAACTTTGAACAGACATAAAATGCACTCTGATTACTATAACCCTACATCTCCTCTAGTCTCATTTCCACCTCTGTTAATCATCCTTCCTTCCTCCACCTTTTTTTCTAAACATTTCTTTTCCTTTTTTGAGAACCATGGAGTTTAACCAGGATCATCGGTGTTACCTTCAGCATGGAACTATCCATTGGGGCCTCAATGAACTCATCATTGAGTACAGTAAGTGAAGACAATGACCTCCCTCCACCAGAATCCATCAGTAGCCAAGAGTTTATCAGGGAAGGGTAGGGCCCCATGGGCCTTTTCCTGGTCCATGAGCACCTGTTGACAGACCTAGTATTATATACACCGATAGCATATAACCACAGATGTTGTGAAGTTATATCTGAAATTGGCTGTGCCCTGCCCAGAAAAGAGCATTTCACAAACATTCTTAGTTCAGAAGTTTTGTTTTTGTTTTTCAAGACAGGGCTTCTCTGTGTAGCCCTGGCTGTCCTGGAACTGGCTCTTGTAGACCAGGCTGGCCTCAAGCTCAAAGATCCACCTGCCTCTGCATCCCAAATGCTGGGATTAAAAGTGTGTACCACCAGGCCCGGCCTTTCAGAAATTTTTTTTTTAAAGACTATTTTGGAAGATTTATTTTATTATTTCTCATCCCTGTCTCTGTCTCTGTCTCTGTCTCTGTCTCTGTCTCTGTCTCTCTCTCTCTCTCTCTCTCTCCTTCATGTGTGTGTGTACCCATGTATGTGAAGGTACCCACAGAGGGCAGGAGGACTTGGAGTCTCCGAAGCTGGATTTATAGTCAATTGTGAATCACCTGACATGGGTACAAGGAACTAAATTCAGGCCCTTGGGAAGAAAAGCAACTTCTCTTAACTTCTGAGCCATATCTATAGCATCAATATCTTCCAGTTCTTATGTTCTTTCTGGACTTCTTCCTAGATGATCACTGACCATTAGAGGGGGTGTTATAAATGTTCTATTTAAGGCTGAGAACTCAACTATTAATTATTCTCAGTACTTTGAGCACACAGGTGTTATTTACCACCACATAACAGCCAGTCCTGATCATGCTTCCTTGTATTTTTATTTATTTATCTCTGTATAGTATGTACACACACACATAATAGAATAATTGGGTTAAAAGATGCATTTAGGGTACACTGCCAAACTAGTCTCTGTAATAGACTTGTGGCATCCAAATCCTTTCTAGCTGGTCTATTCTACTCGTGCCTTTGAGGCAAAACTTCCATGCCTTTACTCAGGCTTCTGCTTCTATCTACAATGTTCTCACCCCTTCTGTTTAGCAAAATCCTATTTAATCAGTCCCAGAGGATGTTCCTAACAGTCACCAAACCAAACTGTTAGGTGTTCTTTCCTGGTGCTTCTAAAGTACCAAGGGACTTATTATTCTTATTCTTATTCTTATTGCTGTTGTTGTTTTGTGTTAAAATTATTTTAGGCATCTACTTCCTCTGTAAATCAGTGAGCTTCTCAAAGAAACTTGTATCTTGCTCCCCAGCATATCCAGGACATAGTGCAGAACAAATATTCATTAAATATAATCTCCTTGAATCAGTCTGCTGCTATCTCCTCTACTCCAACCTCTGCTACCTACACCTGAAGCTGAGATTGATTGTTCTGGGTCCTTTAGTGAGTCCCTGGTATCAAGAGTAGCTGCATAATGTGCTGGAGCACAGCAATGAAAGCCAGCCTGGATTCCGGAAAGGTGGTAGCAACCTGTCTGGAGGATGTTTCCAAACAGATCAAGTGATGCTCCTGATACCTCACAAAAGCTGAGTCATCTTACCAAATCATAGAAGCCAATTATTGGAGAGGCATGATGGTAGTACAGAATACACTTTAGTATGATGAGCTAAGTGATCAAAACTGGCTGCATGATCTTCCTAAGGAACACCCGAGCTAACAACTCAAGTGAAGATCTTACATAGAAACTTAAAATTGCTTATTTTTATTTCATATCTATGAGTGTTTTGCCTATGTGTATATGTGTACCACACACATGCAGTGACTGCAAATGCCAGAGGAGGACATCAGAATCCCTGGAGCTGTAGTCACAGAAAGTTTTGCAGTTCCACATGGATAGTGGGAACTGAACCTGAGTCCCTTTGCAGAAAATGCTCTTAACTGATGATCCATCTCTCCAGAACCTTATTTAAGAACTTTTATGGCAGTGGAATTTAGCCACTGATAAATCAGTGCTGGGGCATGCATTAATCAGGCAATGGTCCATTTCTGAGGCACATGCTGATATTATCTGACAGTCACCAGATGCTCTGGATCCCATAAATCTGAAGGAAGATAACAGATTATGAAGTCTTATGACCAATGCTTCTCTTGTCCCTTTTTCCTGGAATTCTTAATCATTTAGGGTTATATTTTCTTCATAATTTAAAATGTTGGGCAAAGGTAAAGAAAACAAACAATATCCTTACAAGAACAAACTGCAAAGCTCAAGTTAACTCAATTGACTGTTTCATTACCAAAAGAGGCCTCTTTTCAGTGTTTTTGGAGTATAGCATCACATCCTTCTAAACCTAGAAGGCACCTCATTTATGCTTCTACTACAGCCTCATTTTAGGGAACAAGAGAGCATAAACAGAGGCAAGAAGAGAAGTTCCAGGCACCAATGTATGCATTCAGAACCTCCACTGACTGAATGAAAACAAGAATTCTGCCCAGGCCCTAGTGTTACTGGCTCCTTTCAGCCCAGATGGGACCATATTCACAGGGTTTCTCTGTGTAGCTTTGGCGCCTTTCCTGGAACTCACTCAGTAGCCCAGGCTGACCTCAAACTCACAGAGATCCGCCTGCAGCTGCCTCCCAAGTGCTGGGATTAAAGGCGTGTGCCACCACCGCCCGGCTTTTTTTTTAATTAGATTTATTTATTTATTATGTATACAGTGTTCTGCCTGCATGTATGCCTGCACACCAGAAGAAGGCATCTGTAATAAGAACTTCTAACCAGTCTTATTAATAAACACGCGGAACAAGAAATAAGGGTGAAAATCTGACAGAGATCAGAGGAATTAGGAGCAAGCCACCACTCACCANAAAAAAGTACACTTAGCCGAAATAGCGGGGTTATATGGAGAATGAGTAGCTGCAGGGAGGAAAGAACATGGGGTGGAGAAGTTTAGGGTAGAGGAGGAGGCAAGAAAAGCTGAAAAAAATTAGGATGCCAGCATGGACTCTGAAATATGTGACAGGTACTGAAATATGTGATACTGAGGGAGCCTGGAGGCCAGCATGAGCTGTGGTATGCTAATTAGCACCACAGACAGCCATTTGTCCCTTCTGCCAGTGTTAAGGGAAATGGCTTCTTTTAGTAGAAGGGAACCAGCTTCACAGGTTCCTGAAGAAAGATGGCTTTTGTCAAATACCAGAATTTGAGGAGATAGAGTTTCCTTGGGACCAGACAGTCTATATAGTAAGTTCCAGGCCAACCAGAGATACACATTAAAACCCTGCCTCAAAAAGATTTATAAATCATACTAATAACATATAGCCTTGCTCTGCTGTGTTGAAACAACACTTTACCTCTGTAGCCTATTTCTCAAAGGCCATGAATCTAGTTTCACCATGGGAAAAACAGAAAAGTTTCTGTACTGGGACAGTCTACATTAGACCAGTACCATTATGAAGGTCATCAAAAGCAAAGAAAAACCTAAAGTGACACAACTAAAAGTAACACATAATTATAGAAAGGATCTTACAACAGAAAAAGAGTATTCATAAAACAAAGGACATTTCAATACATTAGTTCAAAGAGTAAGATATTACTAATGAGAGGAACATGGTGTGAAATACACGGGAATTCTCTGTACTCTCTTTTCAACTTTTCTATGTATCTGTAACAATTCTCAAAAACGACAAGTCTGTTTTAAAGAGAAAGAAAAGGCCATGAGCTCTATGTTGTGGTACATTTAATGGCTCTCTCTTTTTTTGTTTTTTAAATAAAGGGCCTTCTGTTATCATTTTAAATTGACACAAATTATGTACCCAATCCTTCTCATGTCGTCTCCAATAATGGCTGGAGATATTTTGGGGGTTTAAGAATCCCCAAGTTGAAGACTAGCTGTGGAATGTGCTACAGCCCAGAAAGGTAGGACAACCTAAGTAAAGTGCTGTCTTCCCTGCTTATCTGGATTTCAGGAAGTGCTCCAGTTGCTTCATTCTGAGGAATGTCTCCAGTAGGCCAAATTGTATTCCTAAGAGAAGCTTGTTCTAGTGTGGTTGAATGTGAAGTAACAGCAGTTTCGAACTACTTTTCCTACAGGCTGACCTGACTTCTAGGGAGAAGGAGAACATAAACAGAAGCAAAGAGAGGGTTTGGATTACGTCTCCAGTACCTCCAATTGGTGAATAATACCATGAATTCTGCCCAGCCCCAAGCCTGCTACTAGCTTCCTTCAGCCCATATGTAGACCAGCATTTCTGTTCCCATGTGTTTTCAAAAGCTCAAGTTGCACCCCTGTAGCTGGAAGGTTTTCTCCAGTCTCACCAAGCCCCTGCAGTGCTGCAGGCCATTTATAAAATAATCACTCAGAGACTTAATATTATTTGTAACTGCTGGGCCATTAGCTCAGGCTTATTACTGACTAGGTCTTACACTTAAATTAACCCATAATTCTTATCTATGTTTGGCCACATGGCTCGATACCTTTTCTCAGTTCTGCCTTGTCATCTTGCTTCCTCTGTGTCTGGCTGGCGACTCCTGACTCCTTTCCTCTTCCCAGCATTCTCCTAGGCTGCTCATCCCACCTATACTTTCTACCTGGCACTGGCCAATCAGTGTTTTATTAAACCAGTGTTCAGAGCATTATCCCACAGCATTTCCCCTTTTCTCTCTAATCAAAAAGGAAGGTTTTAACTTTAACATAGTAAAATTATATATAATAGAACAATTATCAAGCAAGAATGGCTCAGCAGTTAAGAGCACTGACTGATGTTCCAGAGGATTTGGGTTCAATTCCCAGGCCTTCCAGGCCTGGTTAAGATGAGACCAGAAGCAGAAAAGGAAAGGCTCATGTCATTGCATTTCCATTTGAACACTCCCCTAAATCCCAGATCAGGGTATCAGGAACACTGAGATAGAAGGTATAAGCATTGCAGCTCAGATGGAAAGGGATACTGGCAGTTAAGAGCCCAGGAATACCACAAACTGGCAGTCTGGAGCCCAGGAATACTACAAAGTCAACACACAGCATAGCAGCTTACAGCCTTGCTCCAGGGAAAGGCTTCCCCAATGTAAAAGCTCTGCTCTGTTAGGGGAGGGTTTTCCCAGTGAAATTATTACAGTTCCGCTTAGCTAGGGGACAGTTTCCCCAGGGAAAGTGTTACAGTCCTGCTCCATTCTGGTTCTGGCTGAATTTGTTGCTTCTCTGCTCTGCTCCGGCGAAAGAAGGGCTCATCCAAACCTCATTCAAGAGATTTATTGGAAGGGAAGAATCCAGGAAAGTGGCTGCCCCTGCCAGGGTGGAAAAAGGCAGCTCCCAACTCAACAAGTACAGGGCTTCTTAGGGGCAGAGTTTTCCAGGGTGAAGATTTTCAGGGTGGGAATTGGTCAGATTTCAATCCCTGAGCTTGGTCAAACTTAGAGATTGGCTAGATTTTGTGCTCAGGAATTGGTTGATTTTGTGTTCAAGTATTGGTTAGTTTTCCTGTTCAGGGACTGGTTGGTTTTTGTCCTGAGTTGGTCAGGGGCAGAGTGTGTTTCTTTGGCTCTGGTTTCAGGGCCAAAGTGTATTTCTTTCACTGGCCTTTTTTAACCTTTTGGCTGTGGTTTCACGGCCATGGTGTGTTTCTTTCACTGGCTGTGATTTCAAGGCCAATGTGTGTTTCTTTGGCTTTGGTTTAAGGGTCAGAGGGTGTTTATTTGACTGGCCATTTACCGTACAGAAAGAGCACAGGAGAGCCAAAGGCTGGGCAGGGCCTGCTGCAGTGAACAGATGCTAGCCTGACAGCAAGAATTGCCACCATAATGTGCTCTTAGGAAAGAATGCAGGGGAGGTAGCAACAGAGCACCCTGGGCTGGCAGAACCCAGGTAGACAGGTCCTGCTGTGTGAAAACGGGGTAATTAGAGGGAGGGCNGGCAACTGTGGACCAGAATTCTCTCTGGACTCCCTCAGATTCCACCAGAGAAAGCCAGGGGCCTGGTGACTGTTGCCATGGCAGCAGTTATTCGGGGTTAACAGCTTCTCCTTTCTCTGCATGGATGCCCAGCCTGTCTTCTGATACCTTCAGTTCCGGCTTCCAGAAAAAGCCTATTCAGCTCACCCTGACTGTGTGAATATGGCTGGAGCTCGTTTGCATAGGATCAGCTTTAGCAGAATACCTCAGTACCATATTCTAGACCAAAGTATAGAAGGTGAAATGTGGAGAGAAATGTCTTCCTGAATCACACAAACTAGTCATAGTCTAGAAGGAATAATTCACAGTCCACAGACGTGAGTTACAGCTTTAACTCTTTCTGTGACTTTCTAAGTGAACCTAGCCATTTATTTATTCTTTATTTGTTTTTGTTTTTACATTGTTAAATGAGACTAGAAGCAGTATATTGTCCTTAGCACAAGATGTGCTTGGCAGTATCTTCTCCCAAAACAAAAGCGAATTATGTCCTTACAGCATGTGCAAATATATACATTTACCAATTTTCAGAGTCTGGTCTAAATTCAGGACTGTGCACAAATGACAGTTTGGACTGGGTTCAAATTAGCATTGCATTGATTAATACTAAGATAACAACTATGCAGTGTAAGTAATAGAAGGTGTGGCCTAGTAATCTCAATAGTCTATGTAAGTAACATGACATGCTCGCCAGATCAGAGGAATGGGAGAATTGTAGATAAAATCAATCTTTTTTCCTGTGCTAGAGATTCAGTCCAGGCCTTGTCTTAGGGTCACTGCTTTTTGAACTCTCGGTCCTTTAAGGTCTCAAAAATATCTTTGATATAGCCCACAAGGAAATCAATCCATCTGCTGTTTATTAAGCCATTTCACCAAAGCCTGGTGTACAGGCTCTTGGTCTAAACCTTCTTTCTCTGACTGAACTTGAAACAGCATTCCTTATCTGTGTTTGCTCTACAAGGGAATTTTCCATGCATACCAGCTTGGGGGCTTTTTAGAACAAGGTTGACCCTAATCTACTTTAGTGGGAGGATAATTCTTTTTACCTTTGCTCAGTCTGGCATAAGAAATGTCTCGGGGCATTTATTTTGGAGTGACTAGAAAGGAATGAAGACACTTATAGCTAAGGATCCATGACTGACTAGGAGAAGAGATCAAAGGTGTTCCAGCTGAAGATCTGTGTGTACCCTTGCAATGAAGAAAGCAGATACACACAAGAAGCAGTGGGGCCACAATGTTCTGCAAAACTCTTTTCTCACAAGCCTGAACGAAACTATTTGGTTCCTCCAGAAATACAGCTGTATTATGACTGAACTGGTTACTAATGGCTCTCAGCCTGTGCGGTCTATTTTAATGCTTCAGAAATATCCCCAAAAGAAAGCCATTTATGTGATGCTGATCTTTAGAATGCCAGACTTAGGGAAGTTACTTATTCTAGAGGCAAGGGTGCAGACAAGAAATGCATAAAGTATGTTTGGGTTACACTGATTGGGTGGTCTCTTTTGGCTAAAGCAGAGGAAAATGCATGACAAAGCCTAGAATTTTTGATCCAGTCTGAATTCTTAAAAGCTTTGTGAATAAGGGAGTGAAATTGGTGAGGGGTACATTTAGTCATTTATATGGGTTTAAAAAAACATTTTCTAGTAATTCCAATCTACACTGCCACTACTTTCTTCAAATTCCTATTGACCTGGCAAGAATTCATATTTCAAGATTAATGAATAAGGGGGATGTGGGCGAACCCCTATGCTTACATGAATCTGCTATCCCCATGCCAGTCACATGGCAAGCACCCAGTAATGGTGAAACTCAGAGGTCTCTCGAGGAAATATGATGTTTTTCTGTGTTTGGTCTTTGTGTATCTATCAGCCTGACATATACAGTGTAAATATAAGAAATCATTGTGACTACATTTTGTTGAATGACCAAAATATAAAGATCTACTATCACCATCTCAGTGTTGGAGCACTTGACTTCCACTCCCAGCACTGTAAAAGAAAACAAAAATAGTATTGGTCAGTTTATCATTTAATGTGTTAGAATTATAAGCCCTAAGTAGTCCACAATCATGTAAGACTGAGGTTTGGGAACTCATTAGCAGGCTAGAGTTATAGAGGAGACGTGGAAAAAAGCTGAATGGCTGATAGGTAATGAAGAGGTGAAATTGCCTTGAAATTAACGAAGCATAAGCTTCAAAACCCTTTTATTTCTACAAGCAACTAGATGTTGATTTGTATAGGCCTTTAGGAAGGGTTCTTGAAGGCAGAATATAAGCTGATTATCCAATGGACTCAACTTATGTATGTCCTCACTTTTGACACTACATGGAATTCATGAATATAATGAGGTATTATACCGATGATTACATTGCTTGGCAGGACGGATTTTACAAATACAATCAAGGTTCCAAACCATTAAGCTAAAATGGTTATCACTATGTGATCTTGACATAATAAAGTTATCTTTTAAAGGAACTGGCCCTATCTTTAAAACATGAGAAAGATTGAGTATGTGGGGGATTTCCAAAGCTGACTTTGAAGTTTAAGGAGACTACATGAAAAATGTGAATGTCTAGGAACTGAGAATGATCCCTGATAGTCAGCTAGGAGGAAACTATGGCCTCTTAGTTTATCTACGTGTAACTGAATTCTGCCACAAAAAATGTAAGTTTTGAAAAGGACTCCAAGCTTCAGACACAGCTTGACACATTGACTTTAACTTCATAACACACTGACCAGTGACCCAAGTTATGCCATACCTGGAATTCCCACATATCCAACTGTCAGTTAAATAAGTGAATGCTATTTTAAGTCTGTAAGTGTGGCACTTTGTTTGCATGGCAACAGAAAATGAACCTGCAGTGCATTATTGTCTTACATATTTTTATAATTAGCAAACTATACAAATGGCTGTGATAGAGTGCTAAATAGAAAGCAGGATTTCATTAAGAATAGTGCTCACAATTCAAGAGCTTCTCCATTGTAACTTTTCTGTTGTTTTTAACAAGATGGATGTTGGCATATTGGTGTAAGAGGAAGTTGATTTGGAGTTGCATTTAGCTTAGGTTTAGTTATGTAATTTATTCCTGTGTTCCTCAGCCCCTTCCATGTCTGATTAAGTAAATAAATTAGGATAATTACAAGGTAGTTAGTGAAAGCCATAAAATTCATAAATTCAAACTAGGATTATCTAACTTTAGTGCTACTGAGCCTCACTACCCTACTCAATTGCCTTTCTTGGGCTTAGCAAACAATTGTAAATCTCATGGCACAATTAAAAGCATGGTAGTCTATCTTTAGCCTCTTGCCACCATTTGATAGTAGTTTCCACGTCCTTACCTAATTCCAAGATACATTTTTAGTCTCAGTGAACATTACTGTCAATAAGTACCATCAGGCTATCAAAAATGGAATCTTGGGCTGAGCATAGTGGTACATACCTTTAATCCCAGCACCCAGGAGTCAGAGGTAGGCAGATCTCTGTGAGTTGCAGGACAGCCTTGTCTACAGAATGAGTTCCAGGACAGCCAGGGCCATGTAGAGAGATTCTGTCTCAAAAACACTATATATATATATGAAATTTTGGTCATACATCATAGCATCTATAACTGTGACTTTTCCTAATAGATCTACTTAGACTTAATTTATTTCTTGGTAATATGGCATGAAATATTTATACTCACCAAGATATTATAAAATTCAAAATACATTAACACAAAAAGGCATTGATGTCAAACTGGATTATGTATATTAAGAATATTTAGGATTTGTTGGTTGGGGCTATATCCCAGTATTGTTGCTAATTATACATGAGGCTCTGTATTACATCCCCAGGAAAGCACATGTGCATGTACATATGCAAGAATACACACACACACACACACACACACACACACACACACACACACACACACACACACATACACACACACATTTTTAGGATTAGTATATGCACAAGAAAACTTGAAATGCTCTGAAATGTTAAATATTAAAAAGAAACTTGACAGAAGTCACTAATTGTTTCCTCAAATTTGGCAATAATAAAAATTTGAATATTTTAAAATAATAAAAAATATACCTACCACCAATAACAAATTATAAATTTGAAAAATTTTAAAATCAATGACAAATAATGGATTATGCTAAAGGAAAGACTAAAGTATCTTCTTAATTTTCTTTAGGAAGAGTGATATTGCCAACATGTCATGTGAAGAGAGGATCTAAGTGTTTTCAACCAAAAGTGCTTTCTGGAGGAAGAAATATTTATAGAGGTGTACCAGGCTGTAAGAAAATACATTTTCCCCTTCAAATTATGATATTTTGTATGTCATTGTTAAATTCAAAGTGTGTTACTTGTAATTTCTCATTATAAATATATATTAACATGGATACCTAGTTGTCTGCATTGCCCATATCTTTTATTCATGCATCGTCTTAACCATTGGGCCAGCCTGTCATCCCTAACTGATACTTTTTAAATATCCTTTTGCTTAAAGAGGGTTCTTTAAATAGTAAATTGTAAACTCCTTAACCTGCATCTCACCCTTAGGTGTTCAGCAGTAGGGAGGGGCTATGAATGAGAATTCCTGGAAAGAAGTTGTGACTACTACTGGTTTGTTTTTATTGTCAACTTGACACAAACTAGGGCCACCTGGGAAGAAGAAACTTCATTTGAGGAATCGCCTTCATCAAACTGGCCTGTGGGCATGTCTGTAGGGAATTATCTTACTGAAGATTGAAATGGGAGGGCCCAGCCCACTGTGAGTGGCACCATTCCTAAGCAGGTGGGTTTGGACTGCATGAGAAAGCTAGGACAAATCAAGAGAAGTCAAGCCACTAAGCGGCACTCCACCACGGTTTCTGCTCCAGATTCATGCCTCAGTTTCCTTGAGTTCCTGCTTTGGCTTCTCTTACTGATGGATTATAATTGGGGTGCCTAGGCCAAATAAACTTTTTGCTCTGCAAGTTGCTTGTGTTCAGAATGCTTTATCATAACAACAGAAAAGCAGACTAGAACAGGTTGACTGACTGATTAGAACTTCAGTGATGTGAAGAGATTGGAATGCTGCAAGTCCAGAGCCAAATTTTCTTGGGCTATCTTTAGCCCCCTTAATAGTCATTTATTGCCGTCCTTGGTATATGAGCTAACATCTTTGTGATCATTAGGTAAATCCTTTGGAATGTGCAAACAGACCCCTAGTTTCCACCAAGTGAAAGGCTAAGACTGAAAACAGTATCTGAGGCCATAGCTGAGATTTCCCTGCTTTTCTGTAACTTGCCTATGTAATGTGCCCACCAAAGTATTTGTAGTCTCTCGATTTACAGTTTTTGTTGTTGTGTTATTCTAAAACTTCATGGAACTATTACCAGGTTGGAACATGGTATCTTGGGGAAAACGGAATCTCTTTTCCTCATGGCCACTCATATTTGGCTCTAGAATAAACTTTCTCTTCTGTTGCTTTGAGTTTAGAGCTGATTCTTTGACAGTAACAAGCTTTTAAAATCTGAAGACCCAACTTGCTTCTGTACTGGGGCATCGTCTGGTCATGATAGCTGACTTCATGGAAAAGCTTCTCACATACACAGGGGGCCCTTAGGGGAGCTCCAGCTGCTCTGTACATTTCAAACTTCCAAAATAGTGGCGGCTTAAGAGGATCTATATTTGTATTATCACTGAGCAGCAAAAACAGGTGGCTGAGTTATTTGCTTACCCACATGAACTCTTTTATCCACCTCTTGCTTCTCAAATGAAAACAGATCTTTTCTATTTTCTAGTGACAAACAGGATGTAGACTGATAATAACAGTAAAAAGAATTCAGTAGTGATAAGGAACAAAGTGGACAAATAGTGAAAAGAAGTAGCAGAAATCTCTCTCTCTTTTACTCTCGGCCTCATTTCCTGAGCCCTGTGTCTGTATAGGACTGCAGGAGAAGTGGTAGACCTTCGGGTCTTGGGGGTGGGGAGGTGGAGAGTCTTAGAGAATAAGAAAGAAAAAGGGAACCATTGTCTGTTTATCCCAAGTGCTGATTCTCTCTGATAATCTGAGAAGAAAGGGAATAGAAATTCTAGGAAGATAATATACTTTTAGTGTCTCCTGCAGAAGCAGAAAGGATTAACAAGTGGGAGGTAGGGAAGGGTGACTGGGCTCCTGCTGAAGTGCTGCTGGGTTAATTGAGAACCCAAGCTTACTGATAACACAGACTTCACTGAACAAAGAAAGTGCTCGCATGCATTTAAGTTACCATGTAGTCCCAGTCTTCTTTTCCATCTGAGTGTGGTCTCGCTGTTGCCTTGGAGGCAGACAAATGTATCCACTAGACAAAAAAAGGGTAGTGCTTGCTCTAGATATGAAGTGGTTTTAATGAGCTGATGCTAGCTCAAGGCAGAAGCTAGGATAATGACCACAGCAAGACCAGGACTGCGTAGCTGCATTTCAAAGTAGAAATGTATAATAAAAATAAAATAAAATAATGACTTTTGAGGGAGGTATCTAGGAAAGGGACTGCACTCAGGTTTGGGCGCTGAAAGCAGGGTGGCTTCTGGCCCAGGAAAAGAAGAGAAATTCTCCCTGCAAATCAGGGCACAAGTAGGAACCACTTGCAAAATTCTGGAATGGAAAAGATGTGGGAAATGGATGCTGCAGCTGGTCCTGTCCTGCTGTTCTGACACAACAGCTAATTGCTCTGTTCATTTCGATTCAGAAAATGGTGGGCACAAGGAGGATTGTTGGGGAAGTGCTCTGGATCCTGAATGGGTGCCAGATTCCTTTTACAGAGGGTGTGGGCATGTTGAGCATAAATGGGGAAAGAGGTAAGCAACTCAATCCCCGTAGGTGGCTATAAGAGTGGCTAGTGTCTGTAGCTCCCCAGTGGGGGCGGGCAAGCTGATCTTTCCCTCGACTGCATTCCCTACCATTTTGCCCCACCTTCTTGTTCCTTTTGGTATGCAAAACAAAAACAAAAAATCTATAGTGGCTTAGAGCAAAGGATTATTTCTAGCTCCCCCCGACATGCCCAAATTGTATTAGTAAAGGTCAGGAGTGAAAGAGCTCTGCTCCCCTCCCTCCCTTTGGTTTCTTAGGGACTTGGGAAAATAGAGATTCACAACCTGGATTATTATTGATCACTGCGGCAGGGGAGACCATTATGAAAATCTCTTGCTCATTACACAATAGTCTAAAGAGAGCCTGTTACTACTACTCACAGCATATTAGCTGAAACTAAAAAAGTGCCTTCACCTACCACCAAGGTCTAGAGGGCAATGATCTATGAAATATAGTTTCCTATGCAGGAGAGGTGAACTATAAAGTGAGAAAATTTTCTAACAAAATGTAAGAATTTGAGGGAAAACACTTTTCTAATGTATTAAAATAAAACAAAAAACGGAAGAGAAAATTATACTTCTATAAAATAAGTAAAAATATGCCCTTTATTCATACACACTCTCTTCTCCTTCCTTCCCTCCCTTTCATGCTATTTTTGGGAGTTGTTCATGTCTTCAGGTCTCTCTCTTTAAGGCTATGGCAGCCTGCTGCATGCCGGTGGGGCTGGAATTCCTTCTAGAGTGAGGTAAGGTTTCTGGGCACAAGTGCCAGGTTTATAATAAGAAGGGTAAATCCATCCCTTTAGCATTCAAAGGGGGCACTCTTACAGGAAGAGCTTGCCAACGCCGCAATCCTCTGTGGGATGCTTCCATCCTTTGGTGCTCCAGCCTTCAGGAGACATTAGATCTTCTAGGGCTGATAGCAGGGCTGTTCTGGACAGATTTCCTTGCGGGAGACCAACTGTCTTCTTTGCTGATCAGAGCATGCTGCCCTTCTCCTCCTTGGTGTCTCACTTGGGGGTTGAAGCAGAAGTAGCTGATCTTTTCCTCAGAGTCCAGTGAAGTAGTTTCTAGAATAACTGGCAAAAATGAGTTTAGCCAGCAGACAAGACCTTGTCTGTCCCTCTCCTATCCACCTTGCTCTGACTCTCAGAAGAGCTTGGGATGTGCCTGGCCTGTTTCAGTGATTTTGTGATGACTTATCACTGTGTCTGCCTGGTGCAGACCATCTTACAGGCTCAGAAGTACAAGAGACCCCAGACAAGGGAGCTTGCAAAGGCCTGTGAGCCTCTAACTTCACAGGAAAATGTTGTTACCTCTTGTTCAAAGAACCTTATGCACTGCATGTAGTACTTGACTTGAAAACCAAAGCAGTCAGATTATGAATTGGTGTTTGAAATACTTGTTTCAAAATACTGGTTTTGCCCAGTCACTGGCCAAGCTTCAGTGAAACATTTCACTATTAGGATAAGAATTTGTACCTCTATTTATGTTCAA
>LZPO01066380.1:137356-155516 GCA_001675575.1 Neotoma lepida | reverse complement strand
TGGAACTCATAGAGATCCCCCTGTCTCTTTTCTTCCTCCCGAGTACTGGGATTAAAGGCATGTACCACTCTACTCAGTCTGATTTAATTTTAGACCATATAGATGCGCTTTATTCCCACATTTTAGTCCGCCAAAATAAAGTCAAAACTATATTACTAACTTAAAAGGGCGATTCTTTAAAGTTTCCAAGTATACTCCCCTCCTCTCCATCACGGAGAACTTCCCTTTGCCCCTCACCAATTTTACTGCGTAACTGGCAGAAATAATTTCTATTGAAATTTCTATTAAGAAAATACGGAATTAAATTCCCCTATGATAGAGACCCCCTCCAAATTTTTGTGGACTTTAAGCCTCGCCTACCTTTTGTCCTAGTCTCCAAGCATAGTGATCCTCAGGCAAATAAACATTTGGTCAATTTTCCAGAAAATTCACTAGGTGAGGTTTATACCTCTTGAATCTGCCACTAGATGTCACCAAATCCCAGCAAAGGATTTGCTGTTCGGTTCCCCAGGATTGTGAGATTTATTTATTTTTTTGCTCCACCCACTTCTTATTTGATGAACTTAATAATCTCTGGCTGTCTCATATAGCTCTTTAACTCTCAAAGAAGAATAAAATCAAGTTCTGTAAAGTAACAACACTAGGCAGGGAATTATATATCAAAATATTTTTGTTATTTTCTTTCCTTAAAAAGAAAAAAGTCATCTATTCTTCCAGATTTTCTTTCTCCCTTGTATTTTTTTTTTACTCAGCGTTAATAAATGAGCCTAAATGCTGATGCTAAAATCCTGTGTGGGCTGTGGTGGCACATCTGCAGTATCAGCACTCAGTAGGCAGAAGGACCCCAAGCTGAAGACCAGTTTAGAGTATATGTTGAGATCATGTCTCTACATAAAAAAAAAGAAGAATATCCTTTTTGCTTTTTTGCCCACTTTATTTTCAAATACTTATAATTCTTCCAAATGGTAATTGCAGATGACTATAGTCAGTCTGTAAAGTTAACTCGGAGGTAAAGTTAGACCTCAGCATTGAAAATTATCGTCCTTTCCTCTTGAAATTTTTAGCAGATATGTGTATTTGCATCTTAATTTTATGTTATATTTCTGCATTGTGAGCAAGAAATGTATGTATGTATAGTTGGTATAAAAAAGTTATATTTTATTATGTGGAGGGTTGTCACACAAAGTTCACACTCTTAAGTTCCTAACTACAGTCCTAATCTTATCCCCTCAAGGTTGCTTACCTGTTCGAAGATCTGGTCAAGTCTCAGGATCCCAGAGGAGAGGCTAGATCAAGGTGGCTTCCCTCCAGGTGCAAAGAGGAAGAACAATGCTTTTAGTCCCTCCTTATATACTGGCCAGAGGCGTCATGGGGTCTAGGACTGTGTCTGGTTATCTTGAGTGATGTCACTGGGTTCTGGTTATCAGATGTAGCCTTGGGTGTAGTGCAGTTCCTGACTAAGCTGTTTTTACATGTCTAAAAGGCATTTTTTTTTAAACTATGCTCATTGCATTTTGCATAACTTGATTGTATCTTTAGAGTCAGATAGTAATAGTGAAACATTTCACACCTACTTGCCCTGTGGTTCAGGGCAAATGATGATGTAGCCCTGAGTTGTTTTTTGTTGTTGTTTTGTTTTGTTTTTCTTTGTGTTTGCACATGTGTGCAGGGGTGCTTGCCTGTGTATGTACATATTGAGGATAAAGGTCAGCTTCACTTTAGGTCTCTTCCTCTGTTTCTGTCCACCTTATATTTTGAGACAAGGTCTCTCAGTGAACTTGGAGTATTCTATGTGGGCTATACTGGCTTGTCAGTGAGCTGCCAGGATCTGCCTGTCTCCACCAATAGTCCCCTTAAAACACTGGGATTACAGATGTGTGCCCCATGTTCAGCTTCTATGTAGGTTCTAGGGAACTGAACTCAGGTCCTCATGCTTGAGCAGCAGACACTTTACCCCCTGAGACATCTCCCCAGCCAGACCCTCGATTTTTTTTAATGTTTTCTATATTTTGGATGTTGTATTAAATACTTTTTTCTTAATGAAATTGTACACCATAATCAACCAACAAATATCTGTTCCAGTTATCAATGGTATGTACTTGTGCACATGTGGGTGAAGGTTTTTTTTAGGATTTTAATTTCATTGTTTTTAATTATGTGTAGGTGACATGAGTTCCAAGGTCAGAGGCATTGGATCCCCTGGAGACTGTTCTGAGACACCTGACATGGATGCTGGGAACCTAACTCGGGTCCTCTGGAAGAGCAGCTAGTGGTCTTAATTGCTGAGCCATCTCTTCAGCCACAATGGTGAAAGGTTTTTTTTTTAGAAGGGTTCAACTGTATTTCCCAGGCAACCAGAAGCATCGGTATCACCTGGTAAGTTACCAGAAAATTAGATTCTTAGGCCCCACCTCAAATCTCATAAATCAGAGCTTCTCTGGATGGAGTTTGGCAATCCATACCACTACAAATTGTTCTAGTGAATCTAGAGCTCTCAAAAATTAAAGAACCACTGCTTCGGAGGGCAAAAATGCAACACTTGTTTTTGTATACCACTAGAGGGTGCCATAGAATGTAGAGCAAAATACAAAGGACATATGTGTTCTGAGATACCCTGCATAGTATCAGTCTCATTTTGCAGATTAAGGGATGTGTAGAAATGTCACCATAAGTGTTTATCTTGCAGAGTCTGAAACAATCTTTACATTACAGATTGTTCTCTGCTTTGACTAATGTTGACTGAACCATTAAGAAGTTAGTAGGAAAGCAAACCAAGTACGTGGAAATAGCTTGAGGATTTTCATTCCTTTCCTCCTTTCCCTTCTATAATATGGTATAACACAGAAGCCTAGGAGTAGCCTCCTTGTTAGCTCTTACTTCTCAATGTTCTTTCTAGTCTGTAGTTACCCTTTTTAGTTTGTGTCATAATATTTTATGGATAATAAAGGCCCAAGGGTGGTGAGTAAAACAGATTTGAAAACCCATTATGGGCCACCTACTCTATTGCTCTATACACATAAGTCCCAATAATAAGCTTATAACTTAGGTGAAACTTAACACCAGCTTATAGTGATGAAAGTGAGTTCTGGTGTCCAGTTACTTTCATTCATCATATAATTTACAAGTGATAAAATCTGAATAATTCCTGGCATGTGTAATTCTAGTATTCAATTAAGCTTTCTAGTTCTCTGGTTTAGTTTCTATTTAAATGATTTTTCTTCTTTTTTATTTGTGAGACATTGATACTTTTTGACCCAAGAGAAAATGTAGAGAAGTCTCTTTCTCGTATTTTGGCCAGGTTTTATCTGACACCAGATGTGCACTCTCCAGGCCCCCTCCTCTCAGCCACTGCAATAGCAAGATTATGGCTCATCCAAGCACTTTTAGAAACAATTCAAGGAATTTGACACTGAGTGAAGCTGACCAAGTATTATGGCACACCATAATAACAGTGTGTTCAAAACCAGAAGTGTTTCAGATTTCAAAGTTATTCAGATTTAAGTGATTTTTAAAAACAAGTTCTCCTAAATTTTATAAACTTTAGTGTCATACCACCTATTAGATAGAAACAAACATTTTAATTTCATGATCTTAGAGCCACCCTATATAATACAGTATCCAACTAGCATATGTGACTATTAAGTCACAGTTCATTAGACTAAAAAAAATTGATTCAGTTGGTTGTTCTGGCTATATTTCAAAGGTAGCTACATATCATTACTAGCTGTTGTCTACATTTCGATACAGATCATTTCCATCACAGAACGTTCTGCTCGACAGTGCTGATTTAGATGATAGACAGTGTGGGAAAGAGCCTTGTATAGTGCATGTCTCCTGACAGATGCCCCAAAAGGTGATTTTTTTTTTCTCTGCTCTTCTCCAGATCAGAGCTAGGATGCTCCATTTTATTGATAGGGTCAGGAGAGGGAAGGAAGTTACCTGAAGTACTTTAACAAGGGGTCTGTCTGGTGCTGGCATCTCTATTTCTGACTGCTGCTACAGTTCTCTAGTAGGCCTATCCTTGTGCTTTATTGGGTAGGGTTACAAGAGCAAGACCGTGAATAATGTGAACTAGTTTTAGAATCAGAGTGGGAACAAAAAAATAGCCTAGAAACAATGTTTTCTGTATTCCAGGTAGCATAGGACTCAGCTCTTTCCATCTGTTATCTTAGCAAATCCTCGCGGAAGCCCAGAGAAGTTAAACAGTCACCTAAAGTTGCTCAACCAGTAAATTGCAGAGCAAGGCCAGATTTGTTCCTGGCTTTAAAGCCAGGCTTTTTCCTGTTATGCTATGTTGCCCCATCAATGTGGCTATTCCCCTGTAACCTTAACTTATTATTGGGATAAAGCCTCAAGTCGATTCTTCTCTTCTAGTCAGTTCTCAGAAAATGAGAAACATTCTTTAGAATTTACAGCTGCACTGTTGTCTTCACATGATTTCAACTGGAAGAGGAAGATAGCTTAATTGTATTTGGTTCCAAGGCCCAAGGCCAGACAGAAACTATTTAAGGTCTTAGCCCTCACAGGATATTCAGTGGCTCTATGAACCCTGTATTAATTTGCAAGACCACCATTAGCTCCTACAATGCCTTTGTGGTAATCAGAATCATAGGCCACCTAAGGGCAGACAAATTGCAGAGATATGTGCACTCCAGTGGAACAATGAGAAAAATGCCCCTTTTCTTGACCCTGCTGGCTGCTGCAACCTCACCAAGGCAGTTAGTTGAAAAAGACATTTCAGCCAGGAATTGTGTTCTGTTAGTTGAGTACCATTGTGTAGCATGTAACTTGCCTGTCAATATAAGTAGTCCTTACCTGTATTACCTTGTGAAGAACAAAACCGTACTTGGTCCAAAAGGTGGTGGTCAGTAGTTGTCAGACTGTTCTATTGTCTATCCCCAGTGTCTTCCCATGTCTTATGGGTAGTAAACAAAATTGCTCAAGCCTAAGCTTTATTTGATATCGCATATAATTTTAAATTTTTTTGTGTGGGTGTTTCATCTACATGCATGGGTGAGCACTGTGTATGTGCCTTTTGCCCATGGAGGCCAGAAGAGGGCATTGGATCCCCTGGGACTGGTAGTACATACAGTTGTGAGAAAGTATGTGGGTACTCCAGCCCTTAATCAGAACCAAACTTTAAAAAATATCAAGTAGAAGGTGGAGAAATGGCTCAGCATTTAAGAGTACTCACTACTCTTGTGGAAAACAAGGGTTCAATTCCCAGCACTCATGGTGGCTCAGAACCATCTGTAACTCCAGTTCCAGGGGATTTAACTGACCCCTATGGACACTAGGCATACATGTGGTGTACATATATACATGCAGACAAAACACTCATGCATATACAATTGAATAAATAAATCTAAAAAAAAGTGTTTAAAATTGGTTCTGATTAACTTATTTAATATTTCTTAAAATAATGATTGTTAGGCTTGGCAGTGGTGGCGCACGCCTTTAATCCCAGCACTTGGGAGGCAGAGCCAGGCGGATCTCTGTGAGTTCAAGGCCAGCCTGGTCTACAAAGCAAGTTCCAGGACAGCCAGGACTGTTACACAGAGAATCCCTGTCTCTAAACAACAAAACACATATACACATTCACATACACACACACACACACACACACAAATAATAATGATTGTTTAATGTACAAGTTAAAAATAAATCCTAATATTTCAAGACCAAGCAAAATTGCATTTCTATAATAAGGATGTCTTTCTTTCTGTCTATTTATACCACCTCATTGCATAGGAATTTCATAAAGCCAGTCTCGCACGTTTCTCTGGATCAGTCTAGTTTGTTAGCCCATGGCAAAGCAAATGGAAATAGTCAAGGGGAAAAATTTGTCCTTTTAGTGATATCTATTTTCTCTTCTGTAATTAAACTACCACCTCATGGCTCCATTTGATGTAGAAAAGCTTATTTCAAATGACCAAACCATTGAGAATCGAACCTAGTCAGCGATGACCTTTGATGACCTTGAGATGCCAGACTTGCACATGATCCCTTGTTTTTCTCCTCCTGAGTTAATAGTTTAGCTTGGAGCGTGCAAAAATTCATGGTTTTGTCAACAGCACACTTTACTGGGAAGGATCCCTTCAAGCCACCCATGGTATACATTAACTCAGAAAGATAACGACTGCTTTTCGCCAGTGCTTGTTGATGCCTGGAGTTCGAACTTTGCATCAAGTGGTTGCTTTGAATCATTTTTCTCCAGCTAAGTTTCTTAATGTTTCTAATTCCCACCTAGAGTCTACATTTTACTAGAAGTGATAAAAGTTATGGGTTTTGAAGCTATTAACTGCCATGTTTGAAAATACATATCTAAATTGTTTAATGGTAGACATAGAGTTGCTTGTACTGTTTCCCTACTTTTGTGCAGTGCTGAAGGTTTCTTTAATAGAACAGTTCTTTAAAGACGAAAAAATTAAAAAGTGCTTCATCAGTCATGGATTAGAGTACACACACAGGTTTCTCTTTAGAAGAGTTCTTATTACCAAGACATTGAGTGGAATTTATACTCTTTAATAGGGATGGACCATGTCATATTTAGGGAGAGAGTCAAATTGAAAAACCAAAACAAACCTCTTTACTAGAAACTGATAAGATCTCCTCAAAGGATGGTCTCTTCCTACCTCTTCCCCTCCACCAGATGCCATAAGAAGCTTTGCTGAAATGAGCTACTGTAAGTGGTGTCTTACAATTCCTCGGGCAATTAGGACCAGAGAGAGGTTGAAAACCACAGAATGAACCTTCTGCTCTTGGTGAAACTGTTAGCCAGAAGGCAGAAAAACACAGGCAAATGGAAGCTAGAGCTCTGCAAGAGAGAGCTAAGGGTGTATTAGAGCTTTGCACTCAACCTTGATGAGTGCTGCAGAAGGCAAAGCTGCTACGGAAACAGGAGAGCAGATTGTGGAGTATGTGACAGAGGACGTCATATCTATTTTTAGAGGATGCTTTTTCCTACCTTATTTACAGTTTTGAAGAGCAGGAAGACCATCTGAAAGTGAAATATGTAAGCATCCATATGTGTGTGAAAGTGCAAACATTTAGAGAAAAGGTGTCTTACTGCCTTGCATAGAATGACAGGTTCTACAAACCACACATTGAAGCAGTGGTTTTGATCTGTTTGCGGCAGTGTTTTACCACATGGATGAGCACATGAGGTTGTTTATACAGTACTGTGACAGAGCAGATAGGCCTTAGGGTATGGGGACCTCAGAGGACATGTTCCTTCAAGGCCCTGAGCTTGAGGTAAAATGATTAGTGACTGAGGACAGAGAAAAAAGTAAGAGCAGTTCCTAAAAGGTACAAAGCTGAGATACATCCAGCTGCTCCCAGCCTAGAGTTCTGGGTGGGACGTCAGTGGGACCTAGGACGGTACAGCCAGCTTTCAATAAAGCTGGTCTGTGAAACTTGGCTAAGAGGACAGAGGAAAATTGATGTTTGCTCCGGAGTGGGGCTGTCAGCTGTGCTCACCGCCTCATCAGGCTCCCAGCTGTAAACAAAAGTCCTGGCCCTTCATGGCACTGCAGAGCAGTCCAGGCTGGCGTAAGTCTCTGAGGACAGCTAGACCATTTTCTCATCCTGGCTGACAACCAGGAGACAGAAGAAACAATAAAAGGTAGAGTGGGGGAAGGGGCAAAATTGCAAGGGGGTGAGGAACAGAGACCATTGGGAGTTGTGTATTTCAGATCTTAGGTCTTTGGATGAAAGTAGTAGAAATATTTTAGGAAAAGCAGACCCTTTTCCTTATCCCAGGTAATAGTGACTTACAAAGGGGGCTTCAGAGCCTCCAGTGTACCATCCACTCCTTCATTTACAAACATAAACACTCATCACCATGCTAGCTTTTCTGGGTGATGCGAAAGTACTAGAGGATAGCTTACACATTCAAGGGTCTTATAATGAGTTTAGAGATATGTGTGACATTGAGTTTTCACAATACCAAATAGACTTTTTGTTTGGTTATTTGTTTGTTTGTTTTTGAGACAGGGTCTCATGTAGCACAAGCTACCTTTGAACTTACGATGTAGTCAAGGATGGCCTTGAACTCTTGAATGTCCCTCCTGCCTCCCCCCTCCACAGTGCTGGGATTACAGGCACATAATGCTATCAAAGCAACATAGCTGGCTATGGGTCACAGAAGGTGGGATTTGAGGGAACTGCAGTAAGTTAGACATGATTTGGCTATGAAGAAAAGACATCTAGAATTTCAGGCAGAACAAAATTATTAGTAAAATTGAGACCTGCTTTGGCTGAAGCAGTAGGTTAGTGTGCCATAGACTCTTCATTTCTTTCCTCCTTACACTCCTCATCATGGCTAATCCAGTATTCATGTCTCTTTTTAAGTGTCACTTCCTCACAATGTTCCAACCTTATCTCCAGGACCAAGTTAAGTACCTTGTTTTATGTTCCTATAGCACCCACTGCTTATGCCTTTCCAAGATACGACCATTTTCACTTGATGAACTAAGCATGTTTCTCTATATTATACAAGTCAGGAAGGCTTATTTCATTGTTTTTCCTCCTCCTTTTTGCAAAATTCAAATCTGTTTGTTCACTTGCCCTTTTAAAACTGTCTTGCTCTTGCTCAGCTCTGGAAGGGAGAGGCAGGCAGATCTCTGTGATTTCTAGTCCAGCATGGTCTATATAGTGAGTTCCAGGACAGCCAGGGCTATAGAGAAACCCTGCCTCAAAACAAACAAACAAACAAACAACAGTGCAAGAAACCCCCATCCTGCTCCTGACATCTTTGTTTCTCTGGATGTTTCTGTTCCTTTATCTTCATTCAGGTTACAAGTCTCTGTCCTAGGAAAGACTTCTAGAACATCCTCTTTGCACCACAGATACATTGTCCATAAAACCTACGTAGTTTCTCTTACTAACAACTTAGTCAAATTTTAATCTCTCCTGCCATACTGTAGGACCTCTGAGGGCAGGGCTGTTTTTCTTCACTGTGTAGTCTATGTACTTAGTGTATAGTACCTGGCATGTGATGGAAAGTACTCCATGAACGTTTGTGAATGAATCCAAAGCAAATGACACAATATTGGAAGGTGAAAGCCAGTCTAAAGGTTGATTATATTCCTATGCATGAGGAAAAATCTTTAGAAGTTTTCAACTATAAGAGGAGAGAATTATTTTAAAATCACCTTTTGCCAGGCAGTGGTGGTACACACTGTTAATTCCAGCACTCAGGAGGCAGAGGCAGGCAGATCTCTGTGAATTCAAGGCTAGCCTGGTCTACAGAGCAAGTTCCAGGACAACCAGAGCTACACAGAGAAACCCTTTCTCAAAAATAAGTAAGTAAATAAATAAAATCACCATTTTTGTTTTGATGCTGGAAATGGAATTCTTATATATGTTAAGCAAGCACTAGGCTACATTTCTAGCCCTTGAAGGACCACTGACCTCTGTAAAAATAACATGGAGAATGCAGGCCTTAGCCTACTCCTGATTCTTGCCTTCTCATTGTCTTGTGGTTTCATGTTCTCTGCCTCTCTCTTACTCCCATGACCCTCACCTCCACAAGCATAAAATTTACTTATCAGTCTTCCTAAACAAAAAATTGGCAGTTTGACTAGATACTCATGTTTCTATAGGTGCAGTTGCTCGTTCAGCTGCTATTTATTGCCTACCTTCATTGTACCAAGCTTGGTACTGATATCTATAGATGAAAACCTTCTGACTGTCTTGATGGAGCTCCTAATTGCATGAATACCTTACTTACACTGGTCACTCAATGGTAGTTACACTGGTAACTCAATGGTAGCTTTAAATTCCTGGTGAAGGGATTTGCCTTACCTGGGCTCAGTGAGAAAGACTTTATAATACTAGAGCCTGTACATTAATTCAGTCTCATAAGTAGACCTTCTGTGTAACTGGGGACCCAGAGATTGGATGCTTATGTCAGTTTACACCAAACTTTCCTCCTTCCCTGTAGATCCAAAATGGTATAGTAGAGGATGTCTAGAAGGGCATTCTGGTGGTAGCCATTCCTTACTATTGTCAGAGTGGTCCTCTTAAGGCAAATGATTCAGCAAGTTTCATCTCTTAAATCAAGCACAGTAGAGGAACTTACAGAAAAAGGGCTTGGGTTTAGCAATAGACTGGAGGATCGCCCCTATACTGAGTGGGTCTAAAGCAAGAACATAGCTTTAAAATAGCTTCTGAAGACAATTAGACAGCCTCACATTGGGGTAGGTATTAATGCCAGGGGATTGGCTTGTTTTCATCTTTGATTCAGGTCCCAAGTGGTTAGGAGGCTAGCAAATGAGGATGTCAATGGGGCAATACATACCTATCACTGTGTCTTATAATTCTAGCACCAGACACAACAGGAGGCTGTTCTCTAATCATTCAGTCCTGTCTCTTTATCAAACAAGGTTATTGAGGGCCTGACTAAAAGCTCAGGCGTTCGTTTTAACTTCCCTCACCCCAAAATTGAATAAAAAGAAAAAGCAATATTGTAGCTAAACTCTTAACTGATTATCACTTGGTTGAAGAATAACATCAGACAGTGACATTTTGAAGACATATTTTTTAGTTTTGACCCCCCTTTTTTCTTACTTGACTCCTGTTCCCTGAACATGACTCCACCAGGATATTTCGAAGAAAGTTTGTGTATATAACAGGTAGAAGTGAAAGAGCTTAGGTCTGATTAATTGTTCTTCTCTCTTAGGTCTTTTTTGGGTCAAGAAAGTTCATCCTGAATCTCAGGCCCATCAACTGGCAATAACAGATTAGGTTCCTATCACAGGGAAAGCTAAATGAAACATAAAGCTAATGGATCCCTAAAGTCATGAAGACCCTCTAGTGAAGGAAACTCCGAATTTCTACAAGTAGAGCTCAGCGGGGCTGGAGAGATGGCTCTGTGATTAAGAGCACTGGCTGCTCTTCAGAGAACCGTGGTTCAATTCCCAGCACCCACATGGCAGCTCACAACTGTCTGTAACTCCAGTTCCAGGGGACCTGGCATCCTCACACAGACATACATGTAGGCCAAACACAAGTACACATAAAATAAAAATAAATTAAAAAAATAAAACAAGTAGAGCTCAGCATGATCTTTTTATACCCTTAATATTGTCCTAGATCAACCCAAAGTCTGTGCTCTCTTCTTTCTACAGGAACCGTGGCTTTTATACAGGTATCAGGAAAAAGATGAGGAAGGCGGGGGTTGAGGATGGTTACAATCCGCCCCCACAAATTACCATTAGCAGGAATCTGTTGCCCACTAAGCCAGAGCAGTCCCAAAATGTATGTGTAGCTAATAAGTGACATTTTGGTAGGGAACAAAGGGAAGTTAAAATGAGGGCCTGAGCTTTCAGTCAGGCCCTCAATAACCCTATGTTTGATAAAAAGAGACAAGACTAAATGATTAGAGAAGAGCCTCCTGTTGTATCAGGTGCTAGAATTATAAGACATTTTGCTCTGTTGACTGTGGTGTCTTATGGGAAAGCCTATGAGATAGTAGTTTTCCAAAAGAGTCAAATATTTGTTACTCTTGAGTGGAAATGAGATGAGCATTAAATGCACTCAAGATGACACACGTATTACTGTGACCAAGATCCTAAACATTCTTGCTCTTCTTAAAGGTATGAGTTGTGTAACAGTGATTCTCCTATCTCAAGTGGTTCAAGAATTGTGAGAAACTGGACAGGTAGTGGTGGTGCACACCTGTAATCCCAGCACTCAGGAGGCAGAGGCAGGCGGATCTCTCAGTTCGAGGCCAGCCTAGACTACAGAGCAAGTTCCAGGATGGCCAAGGCTACACAGAGAAACCCTGTCTTGAAAGACTGTGTAACAGCAAAAGAATTGTGAGGAACTGAGGACTGATATGACGGAGATCAGCAGTAGACATTGTTAGTAAGTGTAGAGGGAAGTACGTTAACAGATAATTTTGGGCTTCTGTAGATTGATCATCTGAGAAGTGAATTACAGTAAGAAAGATACCTAATTATTAGATTTTTTTGTCACAGCTGTTTTTTTACTTTAGTCTCTTTGTTCCTGTGACGATTAATCTTCGTTGTCCACTTGGCTGGATTTGGATCACCTAGGAAATTCCTGAGGGCACATCTGGGTGTACTTCTGTGAAGGCATTTCCAGGGAGGATTAACTGTAGGTAAGATCTACTCTTAATTTGGGTGGCACCCTCCCCTAGTCCAGGGTCTCAGACTGACTAAAAGGGGAAAAAGAAGAAAACCAGCAGAGCATCAACAGTCACTTTTCTGCTTCCTGTGTGCCATCCAGTGAACAGCTCCCATTCTGGTCAGCCATGATGTGGGTGCTCTCACTCTTAACTCCCATGATGATTCACCTAGGCACATAGGGTTAGGAGACTGTGGACTGAAGCCACTGAAATTGTGAGACAAAATAAATCTTTCCTCCCTTAAGCTGTTTATGTCAAGAGATTTTGGTCATGGAATTAACAAGCCAGTTAATATACCCCTATATAAGGCTTTCATATATCAGCCAAATAATATAGCTGGAGCATACCTTGACATTAAATGGCTTATATCTGAAAGTCACAAACAATACAATTTTGATTTTCACAAGTTTTAAAGCAACAGTGAAAGCAGTAAACCATCTCTTCACCTCCACCAAACAAAATGCTGTAGTAAAGTAGTTATATAAGCTAAAAGTAGAGTTACTCCAATTGAATATGTGTATGTGCGAATGTGGGAGGGTGTCTGCTTTTTCTTTCCATAAGACCTTGGGGCCTGTTGAAGATGATTTGAAAATCTCTTGCCCAGTTGATAAGGCAATATACTAAGAAAGAGTAAACTTGAATTTTGCTTCTGTTGTGAGACTAGAGTCAGCTACTTCAATTTTTTGAGTCTCTCATCCTCACTTCTTGCTTGGATACATGGTTATCTTACCTCAAAGGTTTGCTTTCAGGATGAAATGCTACTGAAATGTTTGTACCCCTCCCAAAAAACAAAACGTGCAAGAATTGGTGGCACTTGAATTATATGACCCTTTTCAGGGAAAGTATAGTTGGGAAAAACTAGCATTGCAATTCAGTGGTTGAAAAAAATTTTAAGGCGCTACAGTGTTTATTAATTAAAAATTATATAGCAAACACTAATTCATTTTATGTAATGAATTTGGTATGGGTCATACAATGATAAATGTATTTTGATTCCAAGCTTCAAATGCAAATTTCTGTGTGAGAGGCATGGGCAAAACAGCATATATAATCTTACAACTGCATATGTGGAGCTATGTATAGAGCATTGTTGGTGAGTCTAAATCTATCTGAATATTGGGCTCTAGAAGACTTCACAGAAAGCATGATTTCTGGCTGAGTCTTGACAGATTAAAAAAAAATCCCTGAGGTGGCAGAAGTCAAGGCAAGTGTTTAAACACTAGGGAATAGTATGTGCAAAAGCCTGAATTGTGAGGCAGGATCTGTTATCTGTGGCTGGGTTCAAGATTCTGTAGAGAGATCACCATGATTAAATAGAGAATACCTTTTGGAGACAGGAGAGGTAGAAGAAAGTAGAAGCATAGGAAAATCCAGTATAGGCCATTTGAGAAACATGGGCTTTTCCCTGAGGTGTGGAAGAAGCTGTTGATGGATTGAAAACTGAGATGTGTGAGAAATAGACAGTTTATGGTGAAATTGACAATAGTGTTGAAGGTAGGAAAACCTTGGACTCTGTGGCTGAAGAAAATAAAGTCAGGGAGGATAGGGAATAGGGGGACTATTTGAAAAGTAGAATATTCAGTAGGATTTGGTGGTTGATTTATTTGAGGGCTATGAAAGGAATTGTTAAAGATCTTTGACTCTAAGATGTCTGGCATAGGTGATTGAGTAGGTAGAAGTCCCCCTAGTCAGGATTCAGAGGATTGGACAACAAGTAAAGCAAAGTTAGGAGATTGTGAGTTCTTCAGTTCTGGGAATGTTGAGTTTGAGATATTTGTGGAATGCAGTTAGTAATTAAGAACCATTAAGTACATTGGTTGTCGTAGCCATGGAAATGGTTACAAACACCAAAGCTTCAGTATGCAGTGAAGAGCTGTGAACTCAGGAATGACTTGAATGTCTGAAGAGTAAGAACACAAGGGGCTGGGGAGATGGCTCAATATGGAATACCACTTGCTGCATACGCAGGAGGACCTGAGTTAAAAATTCCTAATAGCCGTGTTAAAAATCCAAGGATGGGCAGAGTGGTGGTGATGCATGTCTTTAATTCCAGTACTGGGGAGGCAGAGGCATGGAAATCTCTATGAGTTCGAGGCTTGCCTGGTTTACAGAGCAAGTTCAAGGACAGCCAGTGCTACACAGAGAAACTCTGTCTCAAAAAACAAAACAAAACAAATCCAAGAATGACTGGCTATAATAAAATGTCTGTAAGCCCAGCATTTGTGGGGCTAAGACAGGCAGATCTTCGGAGCTGCTGGGCAGCCTGCCTAGTCAAAACAGTGAGCTCTCAGCTCAGGGAGAGACCTAGTGCCAAGGAAATAAGGCAGAGTAAAGGAAGACACTTGACATCCCCCTGGCCTCTGCATGTACTCATATAGGTGCACACACCTGAATAGTCATGTACATGCAGTATACACACACACAAATAACTAAAAAAATGATCAGAGATGCAAGAGAAGAAATTGGAGAGTGAAAGCCATGGGAGAAGAGATGTGGCAAAGTAGATGTGGCAGCTCTGACAAATGTTAGAGTGAAGCATGACAGAAAAGTTTTGACTCAATGTAGCAATTACAAAGGTAGTCTGAGGAATATGAAAAGAATATTTAAAGAATGAGTGGGAGGAAGAAGAAGCAAGAGATTACAACATAACAAGGAGTAATTGGTGAGGTGGGGATGTGGGAATCATAGTAAAGGCTTTAATTTTAAGAAACTTGATGGTAACTGGAAATGGGGCACTAGAATAATACCCACAGAGAAATCCAAGGTCAAATGGATAGTAGTTTCTCTTCTTAAATTTGAGAGAGATTCATTCTCATCTTCCCCATTTCTCTGTTGTTTGACATTGGCAGCATGATGTTGTGGTCTACAAATGTGTTGAACCCAATTCATACCTATCCTGTGACATAGGCAGCCTATTAACTGCAGGTGGTAGATGCCTGCAACCAAGCAAAGCGTAAAAAAAACTGACTAAATCTCGGAGATATTCAGCAATTTCTCATGGATAGTTATTAAAGCATGCTATATCTTAGCAGGTGTCTAGTGCCACTGAAAAGACTAAAAATATAGAAGAGAAGGGATTTTAGCCTGGCCCTTTTTGTGAATGTAGGTTTAGAGAGAAGTCCACACTTGTTTTGGAAATTTGAAGTCCTGAACAGACCAAGTGTTTGATATTTGACAGGTGTAGAAGAGAGATTTTTAGGCAATAGCTAATTTTTATTGAGCAATTTACTGTGTGCCAAATTATGAGGTAAATACCTGCATTGTCAGTTCCCACAACAACACTATGAGATAGTTCCTATTATCTTCAATAAACAGATGTGAGAACTGAAGTACAGGATAGTTCAGTAATTTGGTGAAGGTCATGTAGTTACTGAGTTCTGGATTTCTTCAAGAGTTCGAACTTGTAGAAGAGAAAACTGAGGCTGAGGGAATTGTCATTCAGATCTAGGCTCTGTCTGTTACTAAAGCACCACATGTCTTAAACATCAGACTGTCATGAATGGAAGCTCGTAAAATAGAGAATATGCTTGTATATTTCCAGATTCATTCTGTAAGACAAAAATGGTCCCTGGATTTAGGTGATGGTAAGAATTTCCCCATATTCCAGGAAATTAATAGTGAGACCTGTTTGCATATAACGTACGACACAGTATAACACAGCAGGGCATTTGTATAAAACTTTACAGTGAAAACAGAGGGTACAAAAAAAGAGCTACTCAGGAATGGTGATAGTTGAGTTCTTATGTGATTTCTTCAGATGGCTTCATATCAGCAGACTTTCTTTGCCTTCCATGGGGAGAATTCTTTGTGAGGGTGAATTGGCTCAGAGACCATTCTTCCCTTGGCTTAAGATCTGCTAACAAGCTGTCTGACTAATAAGCCATCAGCCCATATTTGTAGACTAGAAACATTATTCTAGCTGGAGACTGTGGTAGAGCAGAGTGTGAGGCTGGGAGGAACATATTAATTGCTTTCCCTTCAGAAATGATTGTCTCCTCAACAGAAACAACATGTAGAACAGGGGGGAAGCAGATGGTTGCACTGCCTAAATTCCCACTACTGTACTCACTTGTCACTGACAGTGTTTATATAGTGATTGGGACTTTAATTATAGCTTGCTCCCAGTCTTAATATATGGTGTATTATTAATGTTTAATGAGAACATAATTCTTTTTTCAGTGATTCAACCTTCTTAATTTTGTTTCTGTTATAGCTGGAGACTGCATTGTGTGTACATGGCTATATGAACTCTGATTTTGTAGGACTTCTTCCAGATCTCTTTTTCTGTGTTCAATTAATTAATGGAAAGGGAATGAACAGAAACATATATGATATAGCAAGTGGGAAGATAGGCTTTTATTCTAATTACACATATTGTGTATTACTAGGTACCAATAGCTGTGCAGGCTAACAAGTTATATAAAATGCATCTCTTGCTCTCCAAAAGCTTATTCTTCCATTGAACCAGTGAGTGGAACCTTGCTCCTAACCCCTGGGTGGTTCCTGAACTAGATTGGTTAGTGTTCCTAACAGTGCAACCTAACAAGATTAATCCCAGCATGGTGAAGTACAATTTTTGAGATTTTGGTAGACAGAAATAATGAAATAAGATTAATAATGCCAATACTAATATAGACAATCAAGAGTGGTGGGAGGGCCCATAAAAATTCAAAAGATGTAACACATTCTGGATAGAGTTGAGGGAAGCATTTGTATGGCTCAGCAAAAAGAGAAAGGAACTTTAAATCAGTCTAACACTTTAAACAGAAGGGTGCCTGTTCTTTTACGATAGGTGAGAAAACGCTTCTGGGAAAGATAAAGGGGTACATTTTATTCAGTACGTTTCTTCTACTTAGAAAGCTCCTTTTTGCTTGGCCTGTGAATTTGGAGAGAGCAAAAGGACCTACTAGTAGATTAAAGGGCAAGAAGAGGCTAAACCACTGGTATACCACAAGGCAGAAGAAGCTGGAAGGAAGATGGAGGCACCAATAGCCTTAACAACTGAATAAATAAAGCCTTTCTTCTTGAAAAATACATTTATGAAGTATTTATCCAATATTAAATATTAACAAAGAATTAATGAAAATATCTCAAACACTTTATCTTCATAGGAAGCCCCAGCCCCCCACTTAAAAATGCTGTTGAAATCTCAGAATTACATCAGATGTGATTCAGGCGGAAATTAGTATTAGTCTCAGGAGGGGTACTATAAGAGAACTGATAAGTGGACATGACCTCCAAGTGGGACTCTTATGTCACCTTTTCTCAATTCATTGATAAGAAGGAACCAAATTTCACAATTTTGTGATTGAACAGATTGCTAAATGTCAAACCCCTTAAGGGAGACCTAGCATTCCTCTAGTCCCTGTGCTTATGTGGGAAGAAAAAAGAAAATGAAAGCCATTTGCACTGGATCTGATGTTGGCATTATGCAAATACTTCCTCTGCCTAGGGGCTCCAGTGAGAAGGATAGTACCTTCCACCTGGCATTGGCTCTGAGTGGCTTTGTGAATTCCTTTGGTCTATTATGTTGGTTGGTACTTTGGCTTCTTCGGCACCCAGCACCAGCTGATGCCCTGATCTGAGTCCCAGTTGGACAGCCTTTATTGCTCAGTACTGTAGCTGTCTCCAGGGCATTGTTCTTGAGACTTCCAACAGGGCAGATTTGTGTAGTTGGCCCATCTGGACAAGATCTGTAACAAGTAGAGCTCTGTGTAGTAAGCTCATCTCCATAGTCCACCCCCACCATCCCCGCCTCCGGGCTGCAGCAGCCTGACACCCCAGCCCCATCAGGAACAGTATCAAAGAGATACTCTCTGCTCCTTTCAAAGGGGTATTGCTTGTGGTCTCTCAATGATTGGCACTACCTGGGCAGAAATGGGAACATAGGGACTCTCTTCCCTTTTCTATTTAATCTGTTCCTATAAATCAGTTTTAAAATTTTGATTCTTGGTATGAGAGTGCTAATGTGGCCAATATAAGTCATTTCTAGATCTGAATATGGTA
>LZPO01066380.1:119153-134565 GCA_001675575.1 Neotoma lepida | reverse complement strand
CCTAGCCCCCTAATTAGAAGATGTAACTATAGATTACAGGTATTGAGCAAAAAAACTTCTAACGGAGAAAAGTCAGATCCAACTGCTATTTCTGTTATTATAAATCCTATTATTTCTCCTTTTATCCAGTAAATCTGAGGGAAATTATTTGGAAATATTTCCCAGGCTAGAAAAAATAACTTCATACAGAAGGGAATATATATCCAGTAAATAAGCTGCTCTTAGCTCTTTTTAATTTTAATATGTATCTTTTATGGCTGGCCCAGCAAAGATGAGTAGCCTAAAATCCAAGGATAAAGGGGCCTGGGTTTGGATATTAGATACTTACTACAAATTCTGAGTGGTGAGTGTATACGCATTGGGGAGGGACAATGTGTCCTTAAATATTACTTGGCAATTTCCATGTTTATTGAAATAGAGTTAATTTTTTTTTCTACTTATCTGGGAGCAGGAGTGATGAGAGGCTAGAGAAGGAAGCTATACCCAAGCCAGCCTGGGAAATAAATGCCCAGTGGCGAAGGCGGGGTATGAAGATGGGAAAGAGTGATAAATATTCAAGGGAGACAGGCAGGAAGAAAAGGAATTGGAGATGGGGTAGAGTACTCAGTGGCAGATGGAGAGGTGAACAAGGTTCTGAAAGTAAGTCTGAGAGGATTTGCTCTATTTTGTAATTTTTCTAGTTCTCAAGTTATTGTATTCATAATAGCAAGAAGTTCTGTCTATCCAGTTTGACAGCCTTTGCCTTTAGCTGCTGTGTTCAGAGCCAGGGGCTAGCCCTGCAGGGATGATGAGAAAAAGGGTTTCACCCTTTCCTCTGAATCATTTAGGCCACTTGGGAAGACAAAGCAGAAGCGCATGGAAAACGCCCATTATTTTAGGCAGTGCTGCGGGAGAAGACCATTGTGCAGGGGAGACAAGTGATTGAGGAGAGCTTAGAAAGAAAATGACCATCCCTAGAGCCGGGTGGACAGGTGACTGCCTCCTGAAGAACCCTAGTTTGAGCTTGACTCTGGGCTCCTGAGAATTACAGTACTTCTCTCCTCTTCAGACTGGAGGTTTCTAGTTCTTTTACTGGAACATCAAGGCCTCAAAAGAGGGTCTAGACAAGTATGAGCTCTCTATCAACTTGTTTAGCCAGTTTAGGGCTCCAAGATTCCTGAATAGTCCTACTGGGGTTCCATTAGCTTTAGGAAACTCAGGAAAGGGATGTTATTAATGGCACAGATTTGGTTTTCAGGTTTTATTCACATTAGTAAAGCCACAGTCCACTCTTAGACAAGCCACAGTGTCCTAAGTAGGCATCAAGCTACTGCTAAGTAACTTTGTAATAACTGACTACTGTGGCTCACTCCATTATAAGCTCATAGCCATCCTGCATATAAACACGAGCAGACAGAATGTAGGCAGTAGCTGGTTGGATGGGTACAGGGTAGGAGGTGGGACTCAGGTCAAGCTGAGTAGTTCTGTAATAACTGTAGTAATCTTTGTTACTGGGACATCAACACAGGCATTTTAGGTAGAAAAGAGACTCTAGACTATTTGATAACCTATTCTTCTTTCCTAGGAAAAATAGGAAAAATACCTATTAAATGTTAAAAAAATACCAACATGAAAAATTCCTATGAATCTAAGATTTTGGTACCTGCAGACAAGTTTCACACAACCAAAGAAGATGCCAAGATAGTTATTTTAGAAAAGGGAGAATCCTGTTTTCTTTCTCTCTGCTAACTCTATCCCCACTATGAGTCAGGAAGTCTTATAGGCAGGTCTCTTTAAGACAGAATCTTATTTCTCTACAAGGCTGGGGGGGTGGGAGGAGGGAGGAGAGGTGGTTCTGCGGTTGATATGTAAAATAAGAAAATCTTTTAATAAAAAAAAGAGTTAAAATAAAAAAAAATCCATGTAAACTATTAGAAACATAAAAAAAAATTTATTCAAAGAGATGCAGTTCTGGATCTATCCACTAGAGGGCTCACTATTTAGGAACCATGAAAGAACTAAAGAGCAAAGAATAGATACTCAGAAAAATCTACATGAGATAGGAGCCCTGTCTTCCCCAGAAAGAAATGTGAAATCATGCAATTTGTGTGATCATTGAAAGTCATATGGTAGGGGTGCTGTAGGAGCAACTGAAGTGGGAGTTGGGTGTTAGGAAGAACAGAGTCCTTATATTAGTATGTCTCAGCTAGGCTAGAGTCACAATTTGTGTGGGTGTGTCTGTGTGTTACTATGGATCAAACTCAAGATTTATGTATATGCTAGGCAAGCACTTCCCACTGAGCTACATCCACTACCCCCAGAGTCAAGATTTTTAACAGTAGGTTTGGGTAATTTGTTTTCTGTCCTCCAAAAGTAATTATGTGCTTGGCCTTTTGGATTAGGCAGAAAATAAGGAGTCAAAACTGGAGACATTTATCTCTAAAGATTAAGCAACCAGTAGCAAAGCTTTTGGCTTTGCCATAATTGGAGCTTGCTTTTCTCTGAGTAGCCCAGGCACCGCTGTTGTCATGACAACTTACCTAGCGCCTGTTGTCTGGGCAATTGAGGGAAAGCTGCTTCTGTTGTCATGACAACTTTGTCTTCTAGCTCCCCTTGGTCATCACTCTGCTATGGAAGAAATGAGGCTCACAAACAAGAGTGAGGAAGAACACCACCTCAAGCCTAACAACTCCCAAGTGCCTGATGAAGACCAGGCCAAATTCCACCAGTCAGAAGAGGCAAGTAGTGATCTTTCAATTCCAATTCAAATATAGGGACCATCTTACAGTGCTCCCCTTGAAAGGTATCAGTGTCTGACTGAGTTTTTACCAGTAGGGCAACTTAGAGTACCTTCCTTCTTGATGTGAGGAAAACCAGAAACAACTATTATTACTGTAAGCATTGCATCTCGGATGGAAAGGGATCCTGGCAGTCAGGAGCCCAGGAATACCACAAAGTCACCATAGGCGTAGCAGCTTAAAGTCCTGCTCCAGGGAAAGGTTTCCCCCAATGTAACAACCCTGCAGGGGAGGGTTTTCTCAGCAAAGTTGTTATAGTTCTGCTCAGGTCCCCAGGAGTGCAACAACTCTGCTCTGCTAGGAGGTTTGCCCAGTGAAAGTGTTACAGTCCTGCTCCACTTTGGTTCTGGCTAAAGTTGTTGCTTCTCTGCTCTGCTCCAGCACAAAAAAGGTCTCATCCAAACCTCATTCAAGAGATGTATTGGGAGGGAAGAATCCAGGAGAGTGGCTGCCCCTGCCAGGGTGGAAAAAGGCCGCTCCCAACTCAACAGGTACAGGGCTTCTTAGGGGCAGAGTTTTCCAGGGTGAAAATTTCCAGGGTGGGAATTGGTCAGATTTCAATCCCTGAGCTTGAACAAGCTCAGAGATTGGCTGGATTTCATGCTCAGGAGTGGGTTGGTTTTCCTGCTCAGGGATTGGTTGGTTTTTGTGCTGAGTTGGTCAGGGGCAGAGTGTGTTTCTTTGGCTCTGGTTTCAGGGCAAAAATGTGTTTCTTTCACTGGCCCTTTTTAACATTTTGGCTGTGGTCTCAGGGTCAGGCTGTGGTGTCAGGGTCAAAGTGTTTCTTTGGCTCTGGTTTCAGGGTCAGGGTATATTTTTTTGGCTGTCCCCTTTACCCTATAATTACTTCTCAAAGCAATAGCATTTGTGCTAAGTCAGTAAGGTTCTAATACTGGCAAATATGTTTTTGTTTGTTTGTTTGAGACAGGGTCTGCATGTAGCCCTGGCTGTCCTAGAACTTGCTATGTAGATCAGGCTGACCTCGAACTCACAGAGATCCTTCTGTCTATGCCTCCCGAGTGCTGGGATTAAAGGTGTGTGCCACCATGCCTAGCCCTGGCTAACATGTTTTAAGTGCTTAATATATATGCCATAGTCTTAATCCCTCTACTGCCTTCTAGGGGTTAATGTTCCATTGGATAGATAAAGGAAACAGAACCAGGGAAACTAAGTATTTAATTTTTCTGTCACCAGTCTGGGACTAGAATCTAGGATTCCTGATTGCCCAGCACTAGACCCCTGGATTGGGACTCAGTTTGTCGGGGGAATGATAGGGAGGAAGGAGTCCAAAAGAGAAAGGAAGTAGAACCTTCCCTGTTGGTACTCACCATGCGTTGCCGTCTCTGCCTTCTACGAAGTCTCAAAAATTCTTTGTGCTGACGAGAGACAAAATTGACTGCAGCATACTCAAGCAAGGCAGCGAATACAAAGAGGAGGCACACAGCCATCCAGATGTCAATCGCCTTCACATAGGATACCTGCAACATCCATCAACAGAGCAGTTATCCTTTCTGGACTCCTTCCACGGACTATCCAGTGGATTTACGCCCATAGCAATTGCTTGCTCTTGTTCAATTTTATCCTGAAACTTCTGTGGTTTTAAACAAGTCTATCATGATATATATGTTTATCTGAAGGCCTATGTCAGAGACTGTGCTACCTACCATCCTTTATCTCTCAGCAGTCTCCACCCTCTGCTTTTATGAGCCTTTCCTCCTTATTCTTCATTTCCTTTATTTTTCTTGCATTCCTGTTTTGCCTTCTGATTCTTCCCTTTCAATAAATAGCAATAATCAAAATCATATTTGTTTTCCCTCTGGTATCCCCTGGTTTTCTCATAGTGACAATGATAATTAGGGAGGGTCCACAATTCCCATGCGAGGTGTGTAGAGACATTTAATACTCATAGAGAAAGGGTCTTAGCAGAGATCACTTAGTTAGAAGGTGGTATTAGGACTGGGAAGTTCTGAGCTTTCAAATCGGTGAACTTGACATTTACCTAGGTTACAGCCTCCCTGGCAGACTAGGAGCTCCTCCATTCCTTTTCTCCTGTTGACCCTGTGGAGTTTTCTGCTGCATTTGCAGCAGTCACTGCTAAGGAATAGAGTGCAATGGTAAGCTAAGGCTTCATCTCTCACCTTGGAGAGAACGGTAGAATCCTGAGGAGTGCCACCTAGCCCTTGTCATGGCACTTCAGTAATTGCAAGGTCCTCTCAGCATCTACCCATCTGGTTCCTACTGCACTCCTCTGAACACCTGCCTTTGGCAGCTTTTAAGAGTGTTTGTCTCCCGCTTCCCTAGTAAAGGTTGAACACCAAACTCTCCAAGAACAGGGTACAGCTAGCTGGGTCTAAGAGGAGGGACAGAGCTTTAGTATAGTGAGATCCTTTCACCCCATTAACCATGGGGGTTCCTTGTGTAGTTTTGAACTCACTCCATATAGCTTCCTGTCAGGAGTAGGATTCGTGCAAAGTGACTTCTTTTTTTTATCAGCTTCTGCATTATAGGGCACTGAGAGTGCTGCAGATCCTGGCCAGGAAAGGAAAAGATGTCATTGGATAGATACTCTACTTGTTGGCTTTCTGTGATAGTGGAGATTGAACCCATGACTTCATGCATTACAGGCATAGTGGTTTACCAATAAGCTATATCCCTAACCTCCCATCTTAGTGGTTCTTAACTGGAAAAAACTGCTCCACCCACAAGAGCATTTAGCAATGTTTACCAAAAATTTTGGCAATTTGATTTTAGAATGGTGATAGCTACTGGCATATCATGGGTAGAAGACAAGGATGCTGTTAAGCATTCTAAAGTGCATATTGTTCTTCCCTCTAAAACATACACACACCAGAATTATCTACTCCAGCTGAGGTGTTAAAGTTGGCAAACCCTGCTTTCATTTCGGGGCAGTTCCACTGAAAGAGTGAGTAGTAGTGGGGTACTGGGTAACTCTGATGAAGAATTCCTTGGTGCTGTCTCCATTTTGCCACCTATAAAGAAGGCATCCCATTTAACTGTCTATCGCCCAGGCCCAGTGGGCTCTCTGGGATTTTAAATACCTGCTATGAAGATGAGTAATGAGGAAGTGATAAGGGATAGTCATGAAGGGCTTTAGACTATTAATGAAAAGGGCACCTTATATATTTGTGGCTTGTTAATGATAAATGTGTCATTAATACATTTTAAAAAGGTCCCTGTGATCATATCACAACCGCCCTACAACCCTTTGCAGGTTCTCTATTACCCTTGTGATCTAGCTATGTTACACTTACCATGGCCTTTAACCTCTGCCTACCTCTTCAGCCTCATTATGCCCCTTATAATCTATGATCCTGCCACAGTGAAATATTTCAGTGTTTTTAAAGAAGCCAGTCTCCTCTCCTCTCTGTGATTTAGGTATCCTTTAGCTTCTACATTAGATACCCTATTTTTGAGAGGCCTTTCCTGATCATCCTAGTGTGTATTTTCCTTCTGTATGTACTGGCTTACCCATACCTCTTTAGCATCCATCACATACCTGACCAATTCTTCCACTAGCCTGAGCTTTTCCATGTTAGGAACTATTTTTTTAATGTTCAATTCCTGAGTGCTTGGCACATGTAGTTTTTGAATGAGTGGATGGAAGAGTTAGCAGTGTGTTTGTCTCTGTGGGCTCCCACTTGCTGTCTCTGTCCTTCTTCCCCAGTGCAACTTTATGTCTTATCTTTCGTTTAGCTTTTCTTCTTGCAGCTATGGAGATGAAGAGCCTGGCAAAGAGATGGAAGTCAGTGCCTTTAGGGTGTTGCACAAGGCAATGAAGGGATGGTTTCTGGAGACTATGGCGAAAGACCTGAGGTCCCTTTCAAAGAAATCTCTTTTGCTGTCATCCTAGATGGTAGAGTTGTGTTTTGAGTGAGAGTGGTGTTGCTATCAAATGCCTCTGGCCTGCCCTCATCTCCTTCCTTACACCCTCAAGGAAACCTAATGTCGCATAAACTCAGGGGTACAAGAGCTGATTCCTTTGCTCCATGGATCTAGTTAGCAAGAATATTCATTTTAGGGCACATGCCTGAATATTTTGCTTACGGGCCAATGAAGTTATTCAAACGTCGTGAAAATATGATGAAAAGGCACTAAATGTTGCAAACAACCTCTTAACGAAGTCCATTTTTCTAAATGAGGAAACTATGATACCTAGGTGCAGATGGATTGTCCTCACTCACAGGGGGGAACCAGAAAGGAAATTCTCTTCTAAAGAAGGCATAAATTGCAGTATCTTCTTGGGTTATGAAGAATCTTCTTACTTGACAGAGACAAAAAATTGGGGCAGGGCTCTTAATGCAGTGATCCCCATATAAGGCTGTTATAATAATATAAGTATCATAGCTCAGGCTGGCCCTATGGCTCTCCTCTAGGGATAGGCTGCCTCTAAGAGCCTCATTAATATCCCAGTCCATTTGGGAAACACATACAACTTCTTCTCACATACTTGATCTTAATCTGAACTTGATCCCTGTTTATCTCTATAGGGGGCTTTGGAGTAACTCAAAGGTTTCTTAGCAATGGAAAAATCAGTAGGGGAAATACCATTTGCTTTATTCCCAGATCCAAAACTCATTCTTTTTTTTAACTCTGACACCTGATAATTATAAAAGTAATTAGCATTTATTGAGCAATTATTATGTGCCAAACACTGTCCTTGTATGTTAATATATAATTTATTTTTCACAATAACCTCATGGAGGGGGTAGAATTCATAGTTTCATATTATAGGCAAGACAACTGAGAGACAATTTACCCAAGGTCATACTATTAGTAAATAATGAGGCTGAGATTTAAAACCTAAATCTGCCTGACTCTATTCTCCTACATTTAAACTACCCTGTAACAATTTCATAAACATGCCATCAGTATCCATATTACACACTGCTTAAGTCTCCAATAAAAAAGTCTTATTTGGAACAACCAATGAGAGACAGCATTTCTCAGCGCCAGGTTCCCAACAAATCAGAATAAGAGGGGATATGTTCAAAGTAAGATTCATTATTCTTCCATGACCAAGTACAGTACCTGGTACATAGTACATGTTCAACAAATACTTATTGAATGAAAAAAAAATGGCCTCGCTCCCTGATTTTCTCAGAGCCTTGCTGACCATAAGGCCTTTGAGGTGACCTTTAAATCCCCTACATGAATACATGATGCAGGGAGAACTGTTCTTTCTCCCATCAGCACAAATTTTTCTGCACAGTCAAAACATTAACAGGCCCCAGATGATCAGAGTCTACTGTCTTTAATTGCTATTATATTTGCAACCTCAAAGTATTCTCCTTCCCCCAAAATAAACACTGTATTTAGAGCACTTTGTAATTGTACCTTACTTGTTAAAGAAAGAGGACAGAATTTGATTCAAAACTCTACTATTTCTTTGGTTGTTTCTGGTCAGGATTGACCTTGAGGAGGTCATTTAATCTCTCTGATCTTCATTCTCATCTGTACTAGGAGAGACTGGAACTTTCTGTGTGATAAGGGTCTTTTGATATTGAGCATGCTAGTATTCCCCAAAGAAAATTAAGTAAGGCACTGTCTCTCCTCATTCCCTAGCCAGCAGCATTCACATTGTTATACTGTTAGTACTAGTATGTTATGGAGAAGAAGAAATGTTGGATGCCAGCTATTGCTTAGCCACAGTTACAACCTTAAATCCAGGGTAAAGAGATAGTAGCATAGCGGGGAGCATGCGATAAATGGAAAATAGGGGGCTTTATGTCAAGCAGGTTCTCTTGCATATCTCTTCACCTTAGGCAAAGAAGCTCTAGATCCAGAACTCTGGGTTGTCATGGTGAGGACAGTGGTGATGCCTAGGCCTACGCGGGCGGGGGCAGCATCCATGTTGATCCAGAAGGAGACCCAGGACAGGATAACAATGAGTAGGCTGGGGATGTACATCTGAATCAGATAGTAGCCCATCTGCCGCTCCAGGTGAAACTTCACTTCTATGCAGGTGAATTTCCCTATAAGAAAAGAAATGAAGTATTAGGCTCTGAGGCCCCAGACTGCAGCTTAGCCTGAGGGAATATGGGTCAGGAATAGGGCAGCCCTGCTGAACCAACCTCTGGGATCCTCAGCTGGCCAATAAATGATACCTTCAAAATGGCCCCAGGTAATGCCAGATGCTGTACTGTGAAAGCTCTCTAATCAAGCCATAAAGATTGCCTTCTTGCTCCCAGAATTTTACCTTAGAGCATAAGATCTTTCAAGTAACAATTACAGAAAGAGGATAAAGAGTAAGAGGGCTCCAGACTCAGTCTCTCTGGGGTTGAATCTCAACTTTTCCCTTAATAGCTTTGTGATCTTGAATAATTCACCCAAGCCTTTTGACTGTTGGTTATGCCTTTTGTCTTTTGAGATAAGGTCTTTTTACATAGCCTAGGGTAACATCAAAATTGGAATTCTCTGCTGTACCACCATGCCAAGTTCCACCCAAGCTTTTTGAACTAGTTTTCTTGCCTAGAAAACAGAGTAATTAACAATATCAGCTCCATCATTGGGCTGTTAGAGAAGTTAAATGAAATATTGCAGTCGAGGTGCTGAGCACAGTAGCTGTTTCTACCATTAAATCATTATTATGAAAAAATTAGTTTGGACTTCATTTGTATCCCACTATCCTTCTTTGCGCTTGCTCATAACCCTGAATCTCTAGTAACTTTCAGTAGTCAGTTCTCTCCTTCCACCATGCGGGTCTTGGGAACTGAACTCAACTCATTTACCCACTAAGCCATGTTTTCAGCTCTAGATTACTTACGATATAACACAGTGTAAGTTCTATGCCAATGGTTGTTACACTGGATTTTTCAGGGACTAGTGATAAGAAAAAGTCTATATATGTTCAGCACAGATGAAATTTATAATTAATGCTTTTGTTCTGAGGTTGGAAGGACCCTTGGACATGGAACATGTGAACATGGAGAGCCAACTGTGTGCTTTGATGTAATTCTGACTAAGGCCTAACTCATATCTGATTACTCAAGACCAGTGATTTGAACTGTTACTCCTTGGGGCTTTGGCATGCTGTATGACTCTGTGACCTCTTACTCTTCCCTACTCAACACCATGGGCTTCTTCCTATTACATGTCTTCATTATGTACCCATATTTTCTTCCCATGCTTTCCTTCTTTCTTTATTGTAATAATAGTTTGGGTTTTAATTATAAGATTAACATTTGTTTAATATAGAAAAAGGAGAAGAGAAGGAATAACATTCTTAAGCTCATATTTATCAAATCACTACTAAGTGACTGGATTTTAATACTTTAACTAAATCACGTAGCACTTTTTGTGGTGAATAAAATGATTATCTCTCATATCACAGATAAGGCTACTGAAGCATAAAGAGATTCAGCTGTATTTCTCAATGGTATCCAACCAGTATATAAAGAAGCTACAATCTAAACTCAGGGTTATATTACTGGAATGTATCACACTACTTTAGAAATATTTAGTAGTACTATTTCCTTTCAAGGATTTTAAATACATATTTTTGCTTTGTTTTTATCACAGTATAGTCATGCTCTGTATACATCATTGAATCTTATCGCCTTTTTAAATTTGTACTTTCCCATGAAGATATAAGAACTGTGAAAGCATCATGTTCATGACAGCATGCTATTTTACCAAGTAGGCACACTGTTTAATTTACTTCTGCCATATGAGTGAATATTTAGAACAATTCCAAGTTCTTGTTAGCATTAATAGTGACAGAGAAACGTTAGTGACTAAAGCCAATGAGATATTTTGTAATATTTTCTTAAAATACATTCTAAGGGTGGAATTCCTGTGTAAATAAGTAGAGAAAAAACTAGACTAATGTTCCTCAAAATACGGTGTTTCCTGAACTACCTGCATCATAAGTCTCTTGGTACTTGTTAACATGCAAATTTCTAGGCATTTCCTGTAGTATATGTGATCAGAATCTCAGAGAGTTATAGCCTAAGAATCAGTGTTTTTAAAAGACTCCCCAGGCGGATGTATTGAATACAAAAGCTTGAAAACTATTTACCTACATACAAATTGCCACTCCCCCTCCCAAGCTTCTACCAATTTCTACTCCCAGATGTAGTTTCTAAATTCAAGGAACTGTTCCCTCCCCACACACACTCCCACACAGCTAAGTTGCTAAAGGAGATGAGGAACCAGCAACTCTTAGGAAAGCTGAAGGATTGAGCTGTCCAGTTATGAAAAGCAGTTCCTCTCCACTTCCCATGCTCCATAGTCAGGAAAAGAAGTTAGTTCAGGAGGGCCAGGCAGTGGAGGTGACTATGGAAAGTGTGCCTGGTCAGCTGCCTGCTCCCTCAGGCCTGTTTCCTCTCTATTTGAGCACAGCTGTTGACAATTCCTAAATGTAGATTTCCCAGCTTTCACACCAAATTGGCCCTAGGAAAAATGAGACACTTCTGCTGCTCATTGTCACAGGCCTCTTTACTGTGCAGCATATGAGAGCAATACAAACATGGGCTTTGGGGTTGGATGTGGATTTGAACTGTAAAGTTGATGTCTACTAACTGTGACAACTGATTGAAATCTACCCCCCCATAACTTCCTTTTTAAAATTTATTTTGCAGTTATTCATTTTTCTATATGTGTATGTGTGAGTATGAGCATGTCATAGTGCTTGTGTGGAGGTCAGAGGACAGCTTGTGGGAGTCAGTTCTCTCAATCCACCATGTGGGTTCTAGGGATTAAACTCCGGTTGTTAGTTTCCCTGCTGAGCCATCTCTCTCGCCTTTCTGTGTTCCCTTCATGAAAGTGGTGCTGATAGCTTCTTCCATGATGAAATAAGGTATAGGACACATGTAGCATCCTATCTCTTCTATTCTATTGAGACTCTAGTGGAACCTGATTGCCTTGTCCCCCTTGTCTCTCATTTTGAGACCCTCTAGTACCTTATAAATACTAAAGACCTGCCTGATTCTTACCTGTGTTGTAGTGCTTGGTACAATAACCTAGATCCTTCTCATCCCGCAAGATAAATTGGGGAAGTGTCAACCCCTCAGCCACTTGGACAGCAGGAGCATCTTCTAGCCACTCAAACACGAGGTCATTCATCGTGTAGCCAACTGCAAGTGACAGAGATATCAAAGAGCTTCAGAGTGTGTGTTTTGGGTGAGGATAGAGGTGGAGTTAAAGTTGGCAAGGGTACATAGTTGAGGAGCAAGATTTGGGGTTTAGAAATGGCACACTAAATCTTGGAAAAGAGGATGTTTCTGAAGAGGGTATGTCCTCAATTGTCTCACGGGCTTGAACTAAATGAGCAAGTCAGAAAGATCCTACACTACTATGTAGGTCTCAAGCTTGGTAAATGCCTAGAGAGAAATTACTCCATCAGACTTAGGATGCAGGCCAAGAAGTTTGGAAAGATGTCAAGGACCCCAGATGGGAACCTCCTGCCACTTCGTAAACCCAGAGGAGTAAGCATGTGTACCAACCGCATGTCCTGAGCTGAGCCTCAGAGCCAGGGCTTCTGCCACTTCACCTCAGGGAAGAGAGAGCTATTTCTGTCCTTCCAGTCATGCATGGGAGAATGTGCATACCACAGACTCCTAGCCAGGGACTTGAATTGGAAAAAAATGAGACTTAATAGCTGAGCATGCCAAGTTGCTCACAGATTACTTGCAGTTCATGAAGGCTGCTGTCACAGCCATGACCATGTTCTCACATGTAAGGAGAGACTGAGGTTTACAGAATCTAGTGTAAGGTCCACTGTAGCTGTGTGACTTCAGGTGAGTTATCTACTTTTCTGTAAAATGAGGCTAGTGGAGGCTGCTCCACTAAGTTTTCAAGTTGTGAGGGAGAATGGGAACCTGCTTGTAAAGATGGCGTGTGAATCTTAGAGGGTGGACCACAGGGTACTTTCTTTGCATCACTGTGCTAGAAACAATGCAACAAGTTTTCTTCTCTGAGGGATGTCTCCTGATCTCAGTTTTACCTCACCCAGGTGACAGGTGAAGAGTGAAAGTAAGTGATGACCCATCCTTGCCATCTTTTGGCTTTTCTGCACATTTGCCAGTCCATGTAGGTTGACATCTTTGTATAGAGGACCTTGGCCAACTTCACCTCTCCAGGCACTGTTCTATGTATATGCCTGAAGCTGTCCTCTCATTCTCTGTAATCATTATCTGTATTCATGGAGAATCAGAGATCCAAGGGTACCTTCATCTTGCCCCAAACTGGCACATATATGGGCATCTTCAGTGTCTTAATTCTGGGGAAAGAAGGTAAAGCTACTTTAGGGACTGTAAGAATAAATTTGAACAGAGGAAATACCCTTCAGATAGTGCCCAGCCAGCGCAAGCACATTCTGTAAAAGGCTGAAAGTCGTTATGTTCCCCATATTCCTCTATGGAATAGTCAACCCAGCAAGTCATGTGGGAACACAAAGACCACACTGGACTAGGTGCCAAGGAACCTTGGCTTCTAGTCTTATCCATGACCAGAATTGATTGTGTGTGCTTGGGCAAGTCCCTCTCTTGTCTGAAATATCATCAGACGATATTAACAAGCTGTTAATCTAGGCCTTGCCTTGCTGTTCACTAGAGACACTTACAGCTTTCCAGCTGCATCGTGCAGGTCTGGATGTCCATTGGAAAGTTCTTGAGGTCCATTGGGCAGGACAAAATGAGGGTCAATCTGGTGGGAGCAGTAAAAAAGTAATGACATCAGTTCACTGGAGTGCCGCATTGTATAGCACGGACCATCTTCCCACCCTTCCATCTCCATCTGGCTGCTGCTTCTTGATACAAAATCCCCTTGCTATATATTAGGTGCACCTGATACTGTAGAGCACATTCCCATTCTTGAAGATGCGTAGTAACTTGTTGTCTGTGGTCACCTCATGGAAGTTGGCCCCTTTCTCATTGGCAAAGAAGAGGTCTGGCTTCCAGATAGAGTCAAGCATGGAGGGGTCTAGGTCCAGAGAGTCATCAGGGTATTCTCGGTAAGCCAGACGTGGGTCATTCCACTGTTGCCTCAAGAAGACATTTACCCGGTAGTCCTGGAAGGGTGGCAAGGAGGGCCTATCAGAGTCAGTGTTTTTCCCAGGGGTCCAGTAAAACCAACATGAGCAGAAGGGCCATAAGGAGGAAATGCTGGAGATGCATCTTGGGGACAGTAGATATTTTTCAATGGAGAAAGCCCACTTTGGCCAGATATGGCAAAGATGGGAAGAGAAAATACATTCATTTAAATATCTACTATGTGCCAGACTCTCTGTTAAGTGCTTTTTTGTAGGACTGGGGATCGAACCCAGGTTCTTGAGCATGCTAGGCAAATCCTGTATCACGGAGCCACATCCTCAGCTCTAAGTGCTTTCCTCATATGCATCATTTTATTTAAACCACTCATCTTTCTTGCATGGAGAATGGTTTCATGGTCTACACTTTGCATATGGATAACAAAGACCAAGAAAGATTGAAGTCAACCTGCTTAACATAACTATTAGGTGGCAGAATTGGAATTTAAACTCAGGTTTTTCTGATTCAAAACCCTGCACTCTGCATTGGGTTACTTCACATATTCGATGAACTGTTCTTAGACTCCTTTGCATTTAGCTAGGACAAGCCTGGACTAGCAGCAACCTCTCAGTCATCAACTCAGACCTCCCGGGGCTGATCACAAAGCAGGACGAGGACAATAGAAAGGAAATGCCTGCTATCTGGTGAGCTTCTCCCATTCACACTGGAATGGAAGTGGGGAATAGGAAGACCCCTTACCATGGTGGTCTCAGTGACGGAGCCAAAACTGTTGATGAAGATGTTGCAGGTCACATTCACTGGTGGGCCTAAGGGTAGCAAAGCACAGCCCATTGGCAGGGCATTCCAAGAAGCTGAGCCCAGGTTCCAAAAATCCCTCTCTGAGCTTCACATCAGGCCACTGCTGGGAAAAGACTGACAGCTACATGGACCCACAGGCAATAGAGAGTAGAGGTTCTTTCTGAGCTAAAAGATCTAGTATTGAATTTCTAGCCTACTTCCTTAAGGCTGGCCATCGAGTACCACCCAGAACAGGAAGCATGGAGGGGATTTAGTAGATGGATATTTCTTACCTTTGAAATTGGGCCTAATCCTGGCATCATATCCAGATGTTCGTCCCATAAGCTTATCCAAGAAATCAGAGGGGGACATGGGCTGGGACCCCTTGGGCCCAGATTTGACATCCTCTTTTGCCAAAGCCACACTGGACAGAAGAAAAGAAGTTTGACGAGAGTTGTTGTCTACATTTATCACAGGTTATGCTTTCCCATCTCCATCCCCCTTTGATGAATCTGCCCATCCGGCAGTAAGAGAAGAGAGAATGGGCCTCTGGTGTACTAAATGAATAGACAAACAGTTATGAGCCATCATGGCTGCCCAACAATAGTCCTGGCTAATGGCTTTCACATAGATTATATGTTTTTATTCTTAATTCTCAATAACATGGCATTAGGGCTGTTATTTCCATTTTACAGATGAGGAAACAGGATTGAAAGTTATTTGCCTAAAGCCTCAGAACTTCTGAGTGACACAGTCAGGACTCAAACAGCGGACTAAGAAGCTACTTAGTGTTCTCTTCCTGAAGGAACTTTGAAAGCATTCAAAGAAGAGTGTGAGGATATATATATA
>LZPO01066380.1:68372-98772 GCA_001675575.1 Neotoma lepida | reverse complement strand
TGGCCCTTGTGTTTGGGATATTTATAGGAAAATAGGTGCAAAATCTCCATGTTCTCACCTGAGACCCTTAGTCCAGACTGGTTTGCAAGAGTTCAGAGTGGCTAAGTAACTATCTAATGCCAAGCTAACAAACATGTCAAGATGCCAATTTAGTGACTTTATTATTAGTGACACTTCCTCATCACGAGAGATGCATAGATGCAGGAGAGGGAAGCTTTAGAGTCTAAGGGACCTGAGTTTGGTGCCAGGCTCTGCCATTTATTAGTCGTGTGAGTTTGGAAAAAATATCCTTGAATCTCATTGTCATCCATGGATTGGAAATAATAATACGTTCTACCTCTCAGTATTTTTCTGAGTATTAAATTAGAGTACACATATGCCCTGACACATAGTAATTGTTCAATAAATGTAAGATTCAGTATATAGATGTTATTTCTATTTAAAGTGATCAATAAATTGCTTTATATACATAATAGGCTTAATTTTAAAAATCTTCATTGAGTATTTAATGTGTACCTAGAAGTACTGGATACAGTGGTGAACAAAATGATTTGCCTTCACAGAGTCTAATGACTCTCAACAAGTGTTTGATGGGTGAAAGCAGGATTCCACATACACTCAGAAAATAATATAAGTACAATATTGAGGTCTAGAGGTTGTGGCTGAAGAGATGATTATTTCCTCAGACTGTGAGATTCAGCCGTTCACATAGGATATGAGAAGGGTATGTAGATTTTATCAGGCATGGGGTGCAGCACAGAAGAAGGAAGATGCATTTTTCAGGAGGAAGCTGTGTCCATTTACAAATGAAGACATTAACTCCATTAAGAAAACAAAATGAGCCAGTAACCATTTACTGGCTATGCACATGAACAAAAATCCCAGCCCCCTACCCCTGAGTTTTTCCTCCACACCTTACAGCCTTCTTTGTTAAATCATTGAGTTTGGGAATGTTAGCAATTCAGCCATACCTCTTCAGTAGAGGACTAATGGGGGCTACCCAGGCATTAGCCTCATGTCTGATTTGTAAGTCAAAGCCTAGGTCATAGTGTGGGTCACTGATTCTGCCTCTTACCCCATGTCTAGCTTTAGCTCCAATCTCTTGGGGTAAGTGGTTAGCTAAGCAGTAGCTAGTGAGAATAATACAGCCTGTGACATCCCCTTAAAGCAGTGGTTCTCAACCTGTGACTTGTGAACACCATGGAGGTCACATATCAGATATCCTGCATATCAAATATTTACGTTACAATTCGTAAGAACAGCAAAATTACAGTTATGAAGTAGCAAGGAAATAATTTTATGATTGGGGGTCACCACAACATGAGGAACTGTACTAAAGGGTCACAGCATTAGGAAGGTTGAGAACCACTGTCTTAAAGACTGTCCACCATGGCACATGCCTGTCCATCCCTGAGGCTCAGTGCCCTGTAATGGTCGGACAGAAGCGAATAAGGGTTGTGGCAATGGTGCCTTTGGGAAAGTTGGTGAGGTAGAGTTGGAGGTCAGAGAAACTAAGTTGGCATGACTGTTTTCTACGGAATGTGCTGCTTCTTCATTTCTTATTTTCTTTTACTCTATTTCCTCTTCTTGCTCTTGGCCAAAGAAAGAACAAATGGCTATGTGCTGACTGGTCACCACACACATTTTTCTTAAGCAGTAGAATCTTTTTGGAGGCTTAGGGAAGGAAATGGTCAGGGTTGATCTTGACCAAGAATATTGAATTTTAATACAAGTTGGCATTGGAGACCCTCACTGTCTTCCCAAGAGAATTCCTTAGGAATACTGCCTAACCTCACTCTTTCCTTTGTTCTCTCTGGTGTTTCCCCCTTTTAGCTTTCATATCCCCAGAACCTGCATAATTTACCAAGTATTGAAATCATCCAAGGCAAGGCAAAGCAGCCAGCCCCTGCTCCTCACCATCAGCTGGGTTGAAGTAAACCTGGAGGCTTACTGGTTGCCATGGTGAAGAGTAGGCCCTGAGAGTATTAAGAAGCTGGGAGCTGGAGCTTTTTTGTCTATTGGTTTTGATGAGTTCTGTTTGCTTTATCCCCCCACATCTCCTTTTCTTCTGCTCCCCCTCTGCCTACCCCTCCAGAGTCTCAAATCACTAAAGCAGAAGGCGATTACTAGGAGCAAAAGCAGGTCCCAATGCAGGCTCTACTAAATACAGGCTGCCCTGCTGAGGATAATTGGGGTGTATTTGGCAATGCAGACTCCTGGGAGGGCCAAGTTTGGAATATAAGTTCTTATACCTTTGTGGCATGGTGCAGCATCCTGAGACAGGGATGCCTGTGGAAAAAGGGAGACAACTTAGTCCTGGAACTTTTGGCCTGTGTCTTCATACCCTGAGGGATTTGGAGTTTTGTTTTCTTTTGACAGATCCAGGCATCCAGTCCACACAGTTTTCCTCTATTAGCTATCTTCTCTCCCACTGCTGACCTGGGTAGAACATATTTGTAGAAAAAGTGTGGGTTCTGGAAGGACCATGTGCATATTATGTAATATTTATTGTTATCGCTATTATTATTATTTTTATAAATAAGTCCCTTCAATTCTATCCATGTTTCTGAAAAAGGGAGACAGCTGACTCAGGAAGATTTTGTGGACTGGACTGCAGTGAAAACTGCCCTCTCTTCCTTCTTAATTGGTACCCTGGGGCTGAAGGAGGAGTGATATGAAGGGAAGGGAACCCTGAGCACACCAGCAAAGGCAGAGCATGGCAGATGTAGGAGTTTCAGTGTCTGCTCTCTCTTGCACTCTGTGCTAATTGCATAATGCTACCTGGACTGGATGAGTATAGCAGAGGAAAAATTTCAAGCATTCTCCTCATACCCTTAGTCCAGCCCTTATATCCACCCCAGCCTAGGAATAATAGGCATTCCTTTTTATCTCTCCAAATGTGTACTCTCAGCTTCCAAGTTCTTTTTTTTATCCTCACGTATTTGTGAATTTATGACTACGTACTCTCAAATCCTTTTGTTGTATCCAAGTTTCTTATCCCTAATAGATGGCCTGTTTCCTAGAGGCAGGTTCTGTACCATAAAATCCACCAGAATCACTCTTGAGGGATCTACATGCCACCGGAACTCAGGGAATGCATGTTAACTTTCTGCTTATGATCTAAGAGTCACAGGGAAGGTCTCTGCTACATACAATGTGTGATATTGGCAAAATTCATTTGTTACATAAAATAAGTTAAATGCTTGTTACTTGCTAGATATAAAATAATCTCTAGAAGTATTGAAGACTTTAACATGATAGGCAAAATTGTACAATTATTATTAGAAAATGTAGGGGGATTTCTTTACTATGTTAAGGTTCATAGGTTTTCTTAATGTGTGGAAAGCACAACCCATTAAGGAAAAGTAGATGAGTTTTTACTGTAATCCATTAAAAGTAAAGATCTTCGTACCAGCGAGGAAATAAATGGGCAGAAAAAGGAAACCAGATAGAGAAAGCAACATATGTACAAACAAGTTAGAAAAGGGGAAGTTCAGATAAGAAGTCATTCAGTCTCATAATCTTGGAGAGACTCATCAATATAGCTATAAGATGTTATTTTGTACATACCAGACTGGTGAAATATTTAAAATGAGTGATGTAATAAATGTTGACTACAAAATAGGGAGGTCAGGATCCTCACATACCCCTAAGGATTATGCAAGTTAACACAACCATTTTGGAGTGGAATTTGGAAGTTTGGGAGGGGGGATTTGAGTTTTTATCTAACCTGTGACAGATCAAATCTGTTTCTGACTATACACACTAAGAACTATACTCAGATTACACTAAGTGGCTTGCATGAAAATGTTTCTTATAATATTATAATAAGGTAGTTTGGAATCAACCTAAATATCCACAAATGAGAATGGATGTGTAAAATTCAACATATATAAAATATGGCATGTTATGCAGTAGTTCAAACAAACACATTAAATCCATAGGTATCAATAGAATTCGCTCAATAGTAATTATATTACATGAAACAAACAGCAAGAGATATACAGAATAATACTATTTATGTAATCCACATAGATAAGAGTATCTCCCTGGAAAGTCAATGTGGATAGGACTGATGATAAAGAGGGAAATAAATGAAATAAACTTAATCGAAGAATAGCTAGAAATAAAATTAAATGAAATGGACTATCAGTGAACTAATCATAATAGTGTGACTCTACCAGAATTTCAGTAATTGCAAACCTTTGCCCCCGAGGAACATCCCAATCGTGGAAAAGGGCAGGAAAGAAAAGAGGAAGGAAGGAAAAGATAAGATATGGTATGGGAAAGTCTTCAAAACAGCATCTGGCTATAAGCATTTGCTCAGCAAGTGTTGCCTTTTTTCTCCTGTATTTCTTTCTTTCTTACAGCAGGAAGTGATGGTGAACAAGGAGTTCTAACAGCCATGAAGCCAAACACCTGGTGCCTTAGTCTATTGTGTGCTGCTGTAACAGGATACCACAGACAGGGAAATTCAAATAAAACAAACAACAACAACAACAAAAACCCTAGAAATTTCTCACGGTTTTCAAGACTAGGAAGTTCAAGTTATGGCGCAAATGGTTCAGTCTTCAGCTCTGAGGTGTCGCCTCGCTGTTGCTTCCTCACATAGATAAAGCAGAAGGGCAAGAAATACTGAATTCACCCAACATTCTTTTTTATAGTGGTATTTATCCACTCATGAATGCCATCTCCAAACATTGTTTCTTAGACAATTAAGTTTCTAAAACAATGTGTTTGGGGAAGACATACTCAGGCTAAAGAACCTGGGTATATGGCTATGTCCTTGGATTAATTTGTTCTCCCTGGTGGAAATGTCTCTGCTGAAGGGCCCCTAAAGTGAAATAAGATGCCTTAGCTAGAGACATTAAAGGACCCTCCACATCCTGTATGTGTCTCATTAGAATGTAAGCTTTGGCTTCTCACATTCCCAGTCTCTCCATCTTTCTTCTGAGAACTTGAGTCAAGAAGCCTAACTTCTGTCTGACAGAACTAAGCCAGTCTCCTACAAACTAGGAAACCAGTATAGACAGGGAAGGAGTAGATAACTATACATGGGGACGTAAAAGGGGGAAGCTTCTGGAAAAAGCAATTGCTTCTCATTTATCTTTTCATTTCTTCTGAGTCAAGTCCTCTGGTTAGGATTCTCCCTGAACCAGTGTGAGGACTTGACATTGACCTTGATTTTAGGGGTACTAAGAGAAATGGGAGTCCTAGCCCACAAAGCTGGTCATCTGCCTTTCTGCGGGAAAACAGACCCCATCATGTGATAAGCATCCATATATTTGTGTACACCTGTCTCCTTGCCTTCGCTTTTCTCTCCAGCTCCTCCCCTACTCCCAAGCTGGGGGCCCCCCAGTCCTCCTGGCTCTACATCTGTTGTCTTTCTGTCTGTCTTTGCCTCCAAGGTCAGACAATTGGGATTTGCTGATTTTCAAAAATTTGTAAATATTTTGTAGGCTGCCTGCCCAGGAACACAAATGGCACAGGGAGTGCCTGTCCACTTTGGCTACTCTTGTCCAATGTCCTTGGCAGATTAAGGGAGGGGGGAAGGGGGCTTAGCACCAGATGATGAGGGAAATCTGCCAGTTTTGTGTTGCAAGGTTCAAATTTCAATTTTTATTATCAATGTCCCCTCTTCCTCTCCCTCCCATTGAATTCCTCCTGGAGAGAGGCACCAAGGAGAGTACAGAGAGAAAGAAATACCTATTGAGTTATGGAGTAGAGTAACTACAATGTTTGTATAACCATGATAAGAACTTTATATCTGTTTTACTTGATGCTCACCATGGCCCTAAGAGGTCAATAGTATAACCTTTCCTTGGGTTATAGTTAAGAAAACTGAGCTTCACAGAGAATAAGTACCCCCTCAGGGTTTCATGTGAAGCTGTGATTCAAACCTAGGTTTATCTGACTCCAGCTACATTGCCATTAGTCACAGAGTCGCCATCTTAGGAGCATTAACTTATGTTTGAGGCCTTGTCACACATGTGTGTGGCTAGTAATGGAAAATTTTTGCAGGGCCTCAGTTTCTTCTGCATAAAATGGGAAAAACAACCTTTGTCTTTGCAAACTTGGGGGTTGTAGTAAAGTCAAAGTGGCCTAGGGGATATGGAATAAGGGGAATCCCTTAGGATGGAAAAGAGGGAGTAAATAACATGAACGCTGGTCCTAGATCTGGCTGCCTGGATTTCAGAGATGGCATTGCCTTTCACTGTTTCTATGGTGCTTAATAAATCACCACTGGTTTCTGGGCCTCAGCATAAAGTGAAGAAAGTGACTTCGAATGTACCATCCAGTTCTGCGGTTCTCTGATCATTTCCCTATTTTTGATTAGGCTATCTGATGCTGGGGTGACTTGGTTCTATTCAAGCTCTTTCTTTGGTATGCTTATAATGAGTGAGTCTCAAATGATTTGGAATGAACAAGGAAAGACTAAACATGCCCCATGTTTGCTATGGTCCGTCTTATTACCCTCTCCTATCAGTCTTGATCTTAAGAATTACTCATACTCTCACCTCCTTGTTATCAATCTGGGAGAAAAACTGTGCTGTGGCTCAACCTTATATTTTAGTGCTGTTCCATTTCTCCCTAAATTAAAACGAGTGCCAATGTCTTCATTTTGTGTCATCTGCTGCTGATCTTAGGGAGATGGGAAAGGCTTGGGTTGTAAAATAAAGACTCGACAATCATGTATAGTCCTAAAATGCTGTGCTCCCAGTCAAATCTTTATGTCATGCAACATGATTCTGTATCAAATCTACTGTGTACAGAGTACCCTGCTTGACCCTAAGAAAGGAGTCATCAGGCAGATAAGAAGCTTGCTAGCTGGTGGTGAAACAAGTGAGTCTCGTAGCACATTGTAGCACCCGTGTACTTGACCAGGACCTTCAGAATTCTTTGTCATCACCTTCTCAAAACCATTTAGGAAATAGAATAGTATCATCTTCATTTCTCAGATGAGAAAACTAAACCACTTAAGTATAATACATGTGAAACGATTTGCCTGTGAAAGTCAGAGAGGAGCTTCAAAAAGAGTGTCAGTTGCAAAGATGTTTAATAGTATGTGATATACAGATTCCAGACACAAAATAGTGATCCATTGAAAGAGAAACATGGCGATGGTTTACTGTTAAGCTATCTTTTTCTTCAAGAACTAGGGGATCACCCAAGTGTGAACTTTTACACAGAAGAATGAAAGCTTGCAGAACTGAAGGGGTCTGAGTAGGATAAGCGGGGTGAAGAAGGACTGGGACTTCTGGATCTGCCTATTGAGCCTGACTTAGGGTACAATAATAGAAGTGCATCAGGCTTCTTACATAGTGTCTTGGAAGAGCCAGTCATGCTGAGCAGTTGATGGTTTTCTCAGCATCCGTCCTCATAGGAGGTGTCCTCTGAGCCCCAGGAATTCTGCAGGTCACCCAGCCCCCAACACTCTGCCTTCTTTCAAAAACAGAGCTGGAGGGCACATCTGCCAAGTTCCCCTGCTAACAAGCAGTCTCTTCTCTGGTAGTTCTTGTGCTGGAATAATTGGGCACAGGAGCATGTGCACGTGATAATGTACATGTACTCGTATGTGGGCAAAGTGGAGTCAGCAGCTAATTGCCTGGGCTGAGATGGGCTTGCTTTCTGCTTTCCAGTTACCTTGCTAGCTGCTTCCTTCTCCAGATATTTGATTTTGCTCCCTTCCATTCTTTCATTTCCTGGTCCTCCTCACATTCTTGATAGGGGCTCCTTGTGCCCCTAAGGGCACACTGTCCCCGAACCTTACCAGGCTAAACTTGAGGACTTTCTCTGAAATGGATGATGCTTCCAGGAAATGGGACAAGGTCCTGAGTAAAGAAGACAGACTAACTCAGGAGGTACAGGGCACAGAAGGGGCGTTTTAGTCAGGTGATGTGCCTAGTGGTTAGGGATGTAGGATTGAGAGGCAGATTATTTAAGAAAAAATGTTTTATGTCCTTCTAGCTGTGTAAGCTTATACAGCCTCAATTACCTCTGCCTTTAAATTGGGAGATAATAACAATATCTTCCTTCTACAGCTTTCCATGGATTTAAATAATTTGGGTTTGCCTTTTAGGGACAAGACTCAGGAGAATTTGTTCCCAACGTGCAAGCTCTAGGAGCTCCCATTAGACATATTCCTGCCCAGATGAAGAGCCATGACAACTCCTAACCTCGGCTGCAACCCAGTGATCAGCATCGAAGCTGTGGGGATCTCTAAGAAGTGTTTCCTGGGCCAGCTCCAATGCTATCATTGTTTGAGGGACTTCTCCACACAGAGCACATAATAGTCTCAATTATGGAAGGGTCTGTAAGCCTTCTTGTCAAGAGCATCAGGAAAGAAAACAAGGGTTGGGTAGAGAGGTGGTCATTGCCTGTAGGAGCTGCCTCTTTCCTCAGTAAGAGCAAGCTCTCCAACACCACCTACCAATGTAGTTCACACAAAGTGGTTTCCTCTGGAGGCTTACCAGCCTGGAGCCTAAGGGAATGCAAGAGCCTCAAGTCAATGCTAACTCCAGTGTAGAGGAAAAAGAGATGAGAGATCCAGGCCGACTTTGAGAAACAGAATTAAAAATAGCTGAGCTCTGTTAGCATATGAGTGTGTGTGTGTGTGTGTGTGTATGTGTGGTGTGAGATAGAGACAGAGACAGAGAGACAGAGAGAGATTGGGGACTAGAGCTAGACAGGTTACACAAAACCTCTTCAGGGTTGTAGCTATAGTACAGTGGTACAGCACTGGCGTAATATGCAAGACATCTTAGACTTGATCCCCATCATCACAACAAATGGCATGCTCCTGTAGATGGCCAGTTACCCATCTACATACTGGATACACTAACTGAACTCAGTGGGGTTTTTTTAAAAAAAGCACAGGAAGTTGGGAAGGAAGACTGGTAGAGGGATGGGGAAGACTTGGAGGGGAGAGAATGGGGATAGGAATGGATTTAATAACTTACCTTTCAAAAACATAAAACTTAAGTAAAAATTCTTACAAGACAAGAAAATAAACATTTCTTCTGCTTTCTCCAGGAATAGGTAGGTGAGTATGAGTTCAACCTTTTTTACCTGTGTGCACAGTGGTCATGTAGCACCTTTGATCTATCCCCTTGTTACCAGAATTGTCTTTGCTGTAACCAGCAAGCTCTATGCCTGCAGGAGCTGTAAGTTCTGTTCTTTGCAGAGTGGTTGGGCATGTCTTTCTGCAACATTCAGTGGCACTGTAACACTTCAACAGTCCACAGCTGATCCCTGAGCAGTGATGATAGCCTGAAATTGAACACTGAGAATGGAAGGGGAGCAGTAGAGCCCTGGCCTGTTCCAGCCATAGGAGTCAGCTCAGAGGATGCCAGAGGATGTGGAGCTGACAGCCTAAGTCTAGAAAATAGACACAATTGACCCTATGGAGCCCTCTAAGGAGGCAGGTACTCAGTCGAGTGTCGCTTCACTTGGGGCTTTTGCATTGGTTTGGAATGAAAGGAGAATGGAACATCGAGCATCAAATAGTTCCTAAGGATGAGGTAAAGGAAGATCTCGTTAAAAGACACTAGCCAAGAGGAAGCTGGGAAGGCAGTAATTGAGACAAGTACATGCCAAGCCAATCACTTTGTTATCAGGATTTGGGGAGGAACTACAGAAACTATTTAGTTTTATAAGACCTTAGTATTATTAGGCATCACTTATGTCAGAGCTTCCTAGATAATGATAATTGTTACTCTTCAAATGAGCATCTACTATGTGCTGGGCACTTTCTGCATATAATCTCATTCAGTCTTTCCACCAGCTCTGCGAGTTGGGCATTGACATCTTCAATTTTAAATCGGACAACCCAAACTCAGTAAATTGCCTGCACAGCTGGTGTGTATTGGGATTTGAATATAGTTCTATCTGACTTAATATCTGGTGCTCACTAGACTACACTGCCATTCCTCAGGGAGGATAAACACTTCAAAAGCTTTTCTCCCGGGAGAAGCTACAGGATAAAGAATATCCTGATTGTATTGGTCCTAGTAGAATAGGATAGATATTGTAACAAGCAGCCCCCAATTTCAGTGGTTTAGTACAATCAGTAGTGATTTCATAGCCTAGTCGCAGTCCAGTGCTGCTTAGAAAGGGAAGAGATGGGGTGAAATGGTAGGCTTTAATCAATACACTCATTCTGGCACCAAACTCTTTCCATAGTATTGCTTGGCCAGGTTTTATGTCTTTGGGGTTCTTTACTGTGTACTCTGAATTCTGCCAACTGGTGAGAAAAAATTTGGAGAGACATACACACTGTTCTAGTTTCAGCTCTGTGGCTGTGACAAACATCACCACCAAAAAATAGCTTAGGAGTGGAAAAGATTTTTTTTTTGGCTTACTTTTCAGTCACAGTCCATTATTGAGGGAAAGCTGAACAGGAACTCTAGCGTTAACCTGAAGGCAGGCCTTCTTGCTATTCCATACATCATTACCTCTAATTGGGGGATTCTGAGCCAAGGAAGCAGCACAGAAATGATGGAGGAATGGTACTTGATGGCTCACTCACCTACCCACCTTTCTTAAACAGCCCATGATCCTTTGCCCCACAGTGGGCTGGGCCCTTCTATATCAATTAACAATCAAGACAGCCCCCCATAACCGTGCCCACAAGCCAGTCTGATCTGGGAAATGCATCAATTTGAGAGTACCTTCTCAGGTGTGACTCTACGCTGTGTAGAGTTGACAGTTAAAGGTAACCAGGACACACAGCCACTCTTAATTTCCTTGGGCTGGACAGGACTGAAGCACTTGTCCTCACATTCTGAAGATAAACCAACCACCTTCTTACAAGGGAGGTCTCACCTTTTCCCATTCTGAGGAAGTGTCATTCTCTGAAACACACTTTGGGAAATCTTCTCCCTCCAGTGAGGGGCTCTAATAAAATTTATCAGTGCTTTGGGAATATTCTCACTGGTTTTTCATTGATAATTTCTTTCCTATTTTTTTTCACTTTTTTTTAAACAGGGTCTCACTATGTAACTCTGGTTGTACTGGACCAGGCTGGCCTTGAACTCACACAGATCCATCTTTCTTTGCCTCCTCAGTGTTAGGATTAAAGGCATGTGCCAACATGTCCAACCTAGGTTCCTTTTTTAAAATGCAGACTATCTTCACAAGATCAAGCCAGCCAAAACCCTAGTGTGGATGGGGGAGGGTCTCATGAGGCCCTAGGCCTAGCTGACAAGCTATTGACAAATTAATGGCTGCCAAGGAAGAGAGAGTCACCTTTCCCTGGTGATGTAAGCCTTTAAGTTACCCATGTTCCAGTAGATGGTCCCACACTCATATACATACAGGCAGCACCACATGAATTCAGTGAGTTATGTTTTTTTTAAAAAAGCACCTGAAGTTGGAAGGGGAAAGTCATAGAAGGGATAAGAGAGGAATTAGAGGGGATGGAATTGGAGATGGATGGATCAAAACACATTATATGCATATATGAATATTAAATATAATATTAAAAAATAAATGCAAACTGCATAGGCTGGGCTGCTGGAGAAGAACAAGGAAAAATTGTGTCTTTGTTGAGGTTGGAACTTTCCACTGGTGGGAGCAGAAAACAGATTGGTAGCTCTATGTGGTGGCTCTGAGATAAACAATAGACGAGTAGGCCAGATAGACAAAGTCAGCCCTCCACTCTAAACTTTATGACTAAAGTCTGGAGGGTGAAATCTCTGGAACCTCTGGGTCATCCTGTCTGTCCCATGCCTCTCATATGTCTGTGGTACTCTCTGATGGTTTAATAAAAGAGCCATGCCAAGGAATGCACTAGTCTGTGATCTTGTGAGGAGAGGACCTCCTATTCTTATAGCCTTTGCATGTGAGATCGGCCTAGCACAACCCCTGGCCCTATGACTACAGTGCCTTTATGGGAAGGTCCTCAATATGGTTTTAGGTAGTCCACAACCATCCCATCTGAGCCTTAAGACTGTACCTGAAATAATTTGGTCCCCAGTTGCTCCCTCCTAACACCTAAAAGCTTGGGTGGCTGGGGGCAGCTTTGGTTCTACTCTAATGTAAGCCATCACCTGTTTACCATGCCAATCCAAACTAAAGAAGAAGCCAAATAAAGTAGATTTAAATAAATTCAGCCTCTGGGTACCCCCCCCCATTCTCCTAATGTACATTTTGGGTTACTGTCCCTAAGGCTCTGCTGAATAGACTTTGTTCCTCTCTCCATATTCCTCCCTAGCCATGGAAACTTGTGCGTGGCAGTTATCCTAGGTCAATGAATTCTGACACCTAAGTAGGAACCCCATGGCTAGGCTTCATGTCTATATCAGCCTGCAGTCCACCCTCCCTCTTGCCAAGAGAGCTTCTTTCAGCAATTCAACACTGTTCCCAATTGGGAAGAAGAGAAGAAAAAGTCTTCCCCATTGTGGGGAGTCTAAGGTAAGCTCCATAGAGCAGAAGTCATGTCTTAGAATTCTTCCTAACCCCCGGTACTTGTGTCTATCACAAAGGGGCCAGGAGGCTGGCAGCAGAGGATCCACTCTGTCCTTGTTGCAAGACTAGCTGTAATTCTCCTCCATCAGCACTAAATAGACATTCTGCAGTGGTAGCTCTGGCCCCTCCCTTCATTCTCCCTGGAAAGTCCTGTGCTGAGCTAGCAGGACCTTACCATGGCCTGCAGAGCTTTTAACCTCTATCAGCACCAGCCTCGAAGAGACCTGAAAGAAAGAGCTTTTCCTGTTTATGTACTGTGCAGACGGGGTCACAATAATTCTATTAGCCAGGTGAAATCCCAGAAGAAATCAGGCAACCCATCAATATGCATCACATACCATAACTCACAGACACATGAATGCATGTATGCATGCAAGCACACACATGCATATATACACACGCCACTTTCCCTTTTTATACTCTTTGGTTAGCATACAAAACTAGGCTTCATTGTGATGTTTTCCTAATCAATACTATTATGTTTTATTCTTTTTGCTCCTTTGCTACTCCCCTTCTACTCACAGGGTCCCCCCTTAGGTTTTAATGTCAGATTCATTCCACTACCTTCTCTTATTTTCCTCTTCCTCCATTTAGTTCTCTTCTCCCCTCTCATTGTCCCTTTCAGTGTCTGTGTCCTGGATATATATGTTTGGAGGGGGTGGAGGGAGACACCTCTTTTAAAAATGCAGGTTCTATCAGGATTATAGATTTAAACCTTAATTCTGCATATGGAGAAAACATGCACCGTTTGTCTTTTTACATCCTACTTGTTTCATTTAATATGTTCTCCAGTTCCCTATGTTTTCCTTCCAATGTCATAATTTCATTTTTCTTCACTGCTGAATAAAATTACTTTGTGTATATGTACCACATATTCTGAATATGGATACCTAGAATGGTTCCATATCTTGGATATACATACAGACACAATTTAATGACCCACTACTATGATCAAGGCTAATTTGAGCTTTTCAAAATGCGGAGGACAATCTTCTGTAAAGATTTATTTTGTTATTATTTAATTTAAAAATATGTGTTTGCCTATGGGAACAGTGCAGGTGCCCACAGAAGGCAGAAGAGTGTGTTGGATCCTATAGAGTAGGAGTTACAGGAAGTTGTGAGCCACCTGATGTGAATGCTAGGAATTGAACTTGAGTCCTCAAGTATTTTCTTTTGAGGAACTGCCAGGAACATAATAGAACTTCTATGTATGGACTATTTTAAGGGCTCTGTAGCCTAGTGCAAAGAGCCAATCCTGGATTCTTGCATGGGTTTCTTAGTTTATTTCCTGAGTAATTTGAAGAAGTTATTTAAATTTGGGGTCTTGTGTTTATTATTTGTAAAATGGGAGCAATAAAAGTGCAGTAATATGCATGTTACTCATTGCAGCAAGGGAGAATTAGGTTATACTTAGTAAGATGATATTAGGGATGTCATACAGGATTTGGGTTTGTCTTAATGTAATGTTGAGGACATATGGGAGTAGGGCTTTGCTCTAGGTTGAATGCTTTCAGGAAGCAGTCTCAAAGCATGTACCTTCCGCTTCCTCCTCCTTCACCTTGTGTATGTGTGTACTTCGTGTATGTATGCATGGATGTGCATGTGTGTGCATGGATATATAGACTGCAACCCACTTTATACATTTATGTATGTCTCTGTCTCTGTGTATGTGTGTCTATGTTCCTGCACATGCATGAATGTGCATATATGTGGTATATGCATGTGCATGGGTGTGTTCACCCATGTAGGTGTGTATGGAGGCCAGCAGCTGAAGTCGGGATATCTTCTTTAATTGCTTTCACACCTTAATCTTTGAGACAGGTTCTCTCAGTGATCCTAAAGCTGACCATGCTGTCTAGGGTGGCTGGTTAGTAAGCCTCGGGGATCCTCCTGTCTCCGTTCCCTAGTGCTGGGATTACATGCATGTGTTAGCATGCCTGGCTTTTCCTTGGCTGCTGAAAATCCAAACAGAGGCCTTTGTGTTTGCAAAGGAGGCACTTCACCTACTGAGCTGACTCCCCAGACTTTAGCTTTTTGAGACAGGGTTTGTCTTTGAACCTGGAGCTTATTGATTCAGTTAGGCTGGCAGGCCGATGAGCTGAAGGAATCCTCCTGTCTCTACTCAGGAAGCAGGCATCTTTAGAATAAGGCATCCGCTGTGAGGAGAAATATGAAAGCAAAGATAAAGGGGCAGCAGTTCATACTAGCGAGGGTAGTGGCAAGTTCAGTCATGTCTATGTTTTAACCATTGTTCATAGTTTGCCTTTGTTCAGAACTAATTACACCGCTGTCTTGATCTTTCATGGTCACAGAATGGCCTTATTTGATGTTGACATTCTGTGACTTTGTTTAGCAGGGGACAGCCAGGCTAACTGGTAAGACAAGGGCAAGTTCTAGCTTTGGGGGCTGCTTTTTTTCTGTCTTAGTTCCTCACTTATTGCATAGTCAGCCTGCAAGACCAGAATCAGTGATGGACAAGCTTCAACACCACCGAGATTTTGTTTAGAGAACATAGTCTGTAGTAAGATGGTCTATTCTGTTCCTTATGTTGCAGGAAGAGATGTTAAGACCTTTCATAAGACAGTGCGTATGCAGCAGCATTTGAAAGTGGACAGTATATATTAGTTAGTCACTACATAATTTTTCAAAACTTTCGACTTTTTTATTTATCTCAGCATATAGGAATGGCAAGAATTATTTGTTACAGCATGTAATTCCCTTTGATAGTTAAGAGGTTAGTGAGGACAATGTGACTGCTCATAAAAACCATAGATTCTGAATTTAGAATAGTTTGTTGTGCTTTCAGAGTAGAATGTTATTTATGACTTTTGGTAGGGGTCAGAAGTAATCATTCTTGGCAGTTCCATCGTTCCTACCATGAGGTTCACAGCTTGTGTAGTGGGCACGAAGAGGCAATCAGGCTTCCCTTTTGGGAGTTCTAAAAAAAATCCCATGTGTGCCTCACTTTAGATGTAATTAGGCATTTTGGGGTAATTTTAAAAATGATAGATATCTAAGTGTGATGACATATGCCTTTAATCCCAGCACTTGGGAAGCAGAGGCAGTTACACCTCTATGTACTTGAGGATAGCCTGGTCTACATAGAGTTCCAGGCTATCCAGAACTTCATAGTGAGACCCTTTCTCAAACAACAACAAAGATTTTTGGAGAAACATTATCCTCTGAAGGGCTGAATTTCTAAAAATAGCTAACAGTCTCTAAAAGGTATCCAAAACATACAGGATAAAGTAGGATGTAGTGTGTCTCATGCCATATACAAAGAAAGACATAGACTGTATTGGGAGTAAAAGTATCTATAACAAGTTGAGTGAACCCATTTTAGGTCCCTCTAAGTTAATGGACTTAATATGTTAGGGATGGGACCCACAACTAGGTATTTGCAATATAAGTGTTCCGCCTATCCCAATTATTTAAATTTTTTAGTAGAGTTAACCAGTTCTGTAAAGCAGGCTGAACTGTGTCTAAAGATCTGCACAAGCTAACAGTAGTGACTATGATGAAGAAGCTCACTTATGTTTAGAGCACACCAGCAAGTGTGGAAGGAACACTGGTGGTGTTTAGTAGGTGTGGCAACAAACTGATGAGTGATGAGAGTCAATAGCACCGAATTTGCACAGCACAGAGAACCAGTGGTTTAGTGGAAAGCTAGAACTAAGCCAGTTCAAGTTTGTACACATTTTACTGTTGCTATTATGGCTCTTAGACAAAAGTAGCTATGTCTTATCTCCTACATCTATTGAAAGCCTGAAATATGCAATAACTTCTGACCATTCTCATCAAACAAATACCCTTAGCACCTGTGCAGAGACTTTATAAATAGAAATGGAATAGAGGTTTTTGATCTAAAATCCCAAGGAAGATTTTGGCACACAGATATTTTACAGTCTTTGTATTTAAATATAAGTAAGGCTTTTGAAAAGTATGCAGGCACTGAAATATGTTTCTTTTTGCATACTTATATCTGGTTGATGAATTCTGCTTTTAATTTGTCAGATTATTTTGATACTAAGTATGACAGACAAAATTCTTTCAATTTTAGTTGCACTTAATTCAAAGAGAAGCTTAGATAAACCTAATTATCTTTCTACTCTCTCTTTCATAGGGTAAAATGTTGAATCATTGTGTCATCTAAATGGCCACTTTAGAAAACCCAAAGATAGCTTAGGCATAGAAAATATTGCAGTGATTTTATTATTCTGCAGTCAGAAAGGTGTATTAGTTACTTTTCTGTCACTGTGATAAAATACCATGTCCACAAGCAACTTAAAGAAGAGAGAGTTGATTTTGGCTTATGGTTCCAGATGGCTAGAATCCATAATGGTGGGGAAGGGGTGGTATGCTGTGCAGGAGCAGGAAGCTACCTGGTTACATTTTTGTTCACACACCAGAAACAGTGAGAGCAAACAGTAAGTGAGGTGAGGCTATAGACCATCGAAGTCTGCCTCCGGTGATGTTCTTCCTCCAATAAGGAAGGCCCCACTTCCTAAAGGTTTCATAGCCTCTCTCAAACCTTGCCACCAGCAGCGGACCAAGTGTTCAAGTACATGAACCCATCAGGGAATCTCTACTCAAACCACTGTAGGGAGGTAAAATTAGGACTCATTAGTAGAAGAGACAATATATGTCATAAGTACCTTAAGAAAGATTTATAGTCAATATTGGAAAGTCATTCAGCAATAAATAGTAACTACCTGTATATCAATTTTGGTTTACTAGTAAGGACTTTGTAAAAAGTGTTTTCAGGATATATATAAAAGCTCTGAGAGGTAGAAGAACATTTTGAGACCAGAAAGGAACCACAATTAATCTGGATGTCAAATAATTCAGTTACTTTATTTAAAAATGGCACAAGTTGAAATTTTACTCTTTCAGCACTTTATTTTTGTAAAATTTACAGGAAATGGATACCTACTATACCTTTACATGTATGAACTTATGCATATACAAATATATAAGCAAAATAGGTTATAATCTTAAGGTTTTAACTGTGTTTGAATATTAATAATATTAAATGAAAATGTTAATCATGTTAACCACATAAAGGGCTTCGATGAGACACCATAGTTCAATTCAGTGTGAACTTAGACCCCTCCAATACATGTGGGCAGACTGTCATCTCAAAGAGGCAGATAGAAGGAATTTCAAGTGTGGTCATTATTAGCTTGGGTTATGTTATAATGGCTATGAAAGATATTTATTGTGCACTTAAAGTTCTTTAACTGGGCACTTACTGATTACACCAGCAATGGCCAAATTCAGAGTGAAAGGGGAAACTTCAATTTCCTTCACACCGCCGCACTTCCAGTAAAAGTGTAAGAAGAGACTCCTACTCCGCTGTGCAGGGCTGATCTCTCCTCAGAGTCACTGCCATGTTTCTGTCTATCTATAGCATTACCATCTCTTCTAATAAATCTCTAATAAAAAGGTCAGTCTATCTCAGTGTCCTTCTTAAACTTTAAACATGAAACCTTTTCGTCACCAAATGGAAGATTTGGTCCAAGGTAGAGATAGTTTGGGTAAATGTTGATCAATCGCCATTTCTATCAGTGCCTTCCAGCCAGAGATCATTAGTACATTTGTGCTTGATTAATACAGTTGAGTTTGTTACTCGCTACTTGAGGGGAAATACATACAGTGGGTGAGAGCAGGGTGTTTTCCTTTGCTGCAGTGAATGACAAACCCAGCTTTATCAACTCCATGTGTATTCCTTGTGACCTTTGACAGCACATGCTCACTGACAGCACATGCATATGAAATCAGCCAGCCAGCAGTCTGGCTTCTGCCCCTTACTAGATGGGCAACATCACTTGAGTTCTCTGGTGCTCAGATTTCTTCTGTTAATTACACATAGGAACCACCATCCACTGTAGACTGCTGGGAGACCTCAAAACAGAATTTGTTTACAGACAATACAAAAGTGTGATCACTAGAACTACAAAAGTGGCATCTACATGAAACAACTCAGGAATGCTGGGACCTAGTGACTCTGTAGGGGTGAGATTTTGCTCTTCACAGAGAGTTTTGCAGTGCTAGCTCTGGGAACTGGCCAGAGGAAGAGGCTATACACCACAGCAGATAGAATCTTTTCCCTCACAAACAACCCTTCTACCAGGGAACATTTCTCCACTTACCATCTCTGGTATGTGTGTGTGTGTGTGTATATATATAATTACTCTAGTTGCTTTAATACATAATTTAGTACTTTCCTTGGGTAATGGAAAGAACACTAGACTTGAAAGAACTAGGGTTAAATTTTATGTAGGTCTCCCAGGACTACATCAGAAGCTTCATTTGCTCATGTGTGAAATAGGTATAACAACCCTATCTTTGTATGTTGATGGATCAATATTGATTAAGTTTGTACCAGGATAATGTAATAAAAACATGATTATTTCCTCAGCTCACATCAAGCTTTTGCTTAAGGAATTTCTTTCCCAGGGTATGGTAGCGTATGTCTGTGATTGCAGCACTTAGGGAACTGAAACAGAAAGATCTCAAGTTCAAGGCCAACCTCTGAAAAAACAATATACTCTGTCTCAAAATAATAGGAGGAGGAATCAGGTGAAAATGAGTGGAATATAGTACATATGGAGCTAAGATGCTGTTCATTAAGAAATGAACATGGATTTGTGGTGAGCCAAAGAAAAACCAAGAAATGAGAGGTAAGAGGGAGGAGCTGGAATGAATCCAAAGATAGACATTGGAGTTTACAAATTTCAAGTGACAATGGAACATCTGGTAATTGATTTTTAATTGTTTATATTGTTATAACATATGTCTCCATTTATGTAAACTTTGACACAATATGTCAGTTACAAAGGTCTTCATATGAATGGGTTTTTGAAAGTTATAAATCAGGGTAGAACGATGTTCCTGTCGTCTGACAAAAAAAAAATAATGAATAGAAGATGAGTTGTGAAATCTGAAGTTTATCAGAAGCCCCAATTCTGAACCACATAGGATTCTGAGTCCTTACGATTTCCAAGAAATATCTAAGGGAGACACTAAACTTTCCTGACAAGGGTTAGGGTGGGGACTTGAGCCAAATTTATTTGAAACTGAAAGGACAGACTGACTATGCTTACTTCTGCTCAAGTATTCACCTAGCACAGGGCCCAGCACAAGCTTGCTCCCTCTGTATTAGCTGTATCTGGATTCCCATTTGCTTAAGTGTTTCTAGGAGGCTTTCCAGGTAAGGCCCTAAGCTCTCTTGACAAGGCCTACATCTCCAGACCATTCCATTTTTCTACACTTCACTCAACGTCCGTTCAAGAAGGGGAGAGAAAAGAGAAATGGGAGGAAGGTCAGGAATAACAATAATTGCCATTTACTGTGCTGTGACCTAAGCTAGAGTGGGTTAGGAACCCAACTTGGTTGACTACAAAGTCCTAAGTCCCAAGCATTGTGCAGCCTGTCTCAGGGCCCATCTCAATTTCTCTTACCCTGGAAGAGGTTCCCTAGATTAGAGTAGGACTGAGAGGCCAAAGGCAGGCCCATCAGATGAAGGAACTGGGGCCGAAATTCAGAGTAAAATATCTGTCTATAGGAAACTGTATTTTTTGTTGGAGGTTCCCTTAGCAGCATTTCTGGCGCCTTCCCCAGAAGCCAGCTTGGCTTGCCATTGCCAGCTGACTGCCCTGACCTGTACAGTTGCCAGATTAACAAATCAAAGGGTACCCAGTTACATTTGACTTTTGGATAAATGACAGGATTTTTAAAAATGTGAACATGTTCCATCCAGCATTTAGGACACACATATTAAACAATAATTCAGTTTATCTGCAATACCAATTCAGTTGTGCATTGTGCATTTATTCTGGTAGCCCTGCTTTGTCTGGACATAATGTTTCAGAAAAGGATGGGGACTTTGGGAATGTCCCATACAGTGGCCTTAGCACAGGGGAAGCTCTTAACTCCTGAGACAACTGCTTAAAGTCTAGAGTTTGGGGAGTTCTCTGGCACTGGTGAAGGCTAACCAACCTGCCTTGGGTTCCCCAAGATGTACCCAGTTTTCACAGTGAAGGACCTACATCTTGGGAAATGTTTTTCTTGCTGGAAAATTGGTGGCTGGTGAGGGCTTTAAACTTGGAGGAGGTAGAGTCTTTGGAAAACACCAAATGAATTGTGAAACTCCTCAGTGAGTCCCAAGACATTTCAGTATTTCTACCAAGCACATTTTCTAATTGCTGTTTTAAAGATAGGCAAGTTTTGGGGATCTCTAGAAGTCATAGATCTGAAAGGGGTTGGTGCCAGGGATCACTAAAGTCCAGCCCCTGCTTCTTGTTTTATGAAGCATTTCCAGAATGTCAGTCCCCTCACCTGCTTGTTATTACTGTTGTTTTTGTAGCATAGCAGAGGCACTGTGCTAAGAATTTCACGTTCATTGTCTTGTATAAATCCTGATGGTCCCTGTGCCCTATAATAATAACAATAGAAAGAAGATCAACTGTGAAATCTGAAGTTAGTAACCATAATCAGGTCACCACTATTATGACATCTTTTTAGGAATGAAAAAAGCAAAGACTCAGAGACTCAATCATTGCCTAGTGTCATAGAGCTGATATGCTAGCCCTAGCAGGTCTGACTAACTGAATCTGTGCTTGTTTCGAAGGAAGGAAGCTGGGGTTTGGGCTTGTTTCTAGTGATAGGTACTGAACCAAGAGCTTTGCTCTGCTTGCCAAGCACTTGATTACTGTGCTCCATCTTCAGCCCTTCAAACTCTGTTTTAAATCACTGTACTCTATACTCATATAGATCCCTGACCGTGTGAAAGGCCACTTGATGTCTAGCTAAAATCTTGAACGCTACCATTCAAAGGCCTCTCTTTTTGCTGAGTTATCATGAGAGGATGACTACCAGGAAACCAAGAAAAGTCAGTTTCTCCAAGTGCAGCTTTTAGGGTAAGACCCAGTCCCCCTAAAGCTTCCACCAGCTGTCTCTCTGCTGTCCCTTTTATGAAAACTTGAGATTGAACAACTTATAACACCAAGATGGGTTTCTTTAGACTTAGGTTTGATGCCTCTTTCTAAGGCCAAGACCTTAGAGAGATCTCTAAAGCAGTGTACTGAATGGACTTTCTAGGGGCGGGCCACGATGGTAGACCCAGTGAAAGTACATCCTGGGTGAGAGTTTTCTTGTCTTTCTAATGGTTTAGCTTCGGGCAAGCAATGAGGCTGTAGGGAACTGCTGCCATTGTTCTCTTGGAATTCCCTTCCAAAAAATTGCTGGATTCAATCTGTGGAAGTGATTGCAATGCCTTCAAAATTCTGCAGGACTTGAAAAGGTAACCCAAGGAGCAGGTATGGCCATCTTTGGAAAGTCCTCCAAGATGAACGCTTCTTAGACTGAAGTTTTGGACAATTGCACTTTTAAAACAAAGGCATTTTCTCTTGAGAACCAGGGTACACACAACCTCACAAGTTAGGCCAGGGTAGAGGATATATTGGCACCTCCTGATTTAGGGGCTGGCCATCAACTTGGCAGGTCCCTGAGGTGACCTCAGCTCCAGGGGCCAGGGCCCCTCATCTTACTCCTGGTTTCACAGAGGAAACCCAGCAGCAGTGAAGCCCTTTGAGCAGTAGTAGTTGGAGAGTGGGAGAGCTCAACACAGGCGAAAGCCCGGCCCTCCCTACCTAGACACAGAGGAGTTCTTGTCTTTCCCTGTACCAGCTTCTAGGCTGTCACTTAGGCCCAGGCTTCTGGGCAAAGCAGCTGCTCAGGCACGGCTTAGCTGGAGCCTGAGAGGGAGATAGGGAAGCGAGGGCTCTCTGCGGGGGCCCACTTGCCCTAAGCTCCAGCAACATGACATGCACTTACCTGAGGCATTTAGCTCTCAGCAGGGAGGACAGAGGTTTCCCCTGCTTCTTTATTCTGGTCATTGGCCTAGTTTCCCAGGAAAGGTACATTAGCTTCAAGGCTAGACAATCTGCTCTATAGCACCCCAACTTTAAGTTGCAGTGTCATAGCTCAGAGTGAAAGACCCTTCAGCTGGCTATGCAGCCAGACGCTTGGCCATGTTCCTCTCCGAAAGGCTTAGCAAGTTTTATTATTGCTTTTGTTAGGCCAGAGGGGTTGACTCATCTCTGTAAAGACTGCCCAGGGCTATGGCATCAAGAAGAGGTCTAGGCAGCTGCTAGAGCCAGTCCCTCAAGCAACAGATGCAGCCTTCAGTGTTGGTGGAACCCGCAGGGAGGCAGAAAGGCTTTATGCCTCTGGCAGGCTACCTCCTGGGTAAAGGGCTTCTTGGATAGCAAGGATACATGTTTTCTCCCACAGAAAGCAGAGCTAGGGCAGCCAGTCCTCCGCTAACCAGCTGTGCCCTAAGAGGGTTTCCACTAGCCATAGCATCCTCATAAGCAGGCAGAAGGATATAGGCAGGGTGAATGTCAAGTGGGACAATGGAGAGCCAGGGACAATGGAGAGCCAGCCTAACCACTGTGCTAAGGGCTACCTGAAATCAGTGGAAGAGACCTGAAGGATCTATGGACTGTTGTCTGAAGGAGTTTTCAGATGAATGTTTCAATTAAGTAGGCATGAAATGCACATAATTATCAAAAACAGCCATGCTAAAGAGCATAGAATAAAAAAGCTTCTCTTAATCTCCAGATTTCCACCCCTTTCTCCAGGCTAGGTGCACCCTTCCAGAAATAGACATCCCCGTTGGGAATGTGTTACTTTTTGTTTCTGGCTTAGTCTGAATTTTAACTGTAATGACTCTTCTTTTTCTGACTTCATATTTTAGTCATGCACGAAGTAGAGAAAATAATAAGATAAACCTCCATGTTTTCATGCAGTTGTAACAATTATCAAAATTTGGCCAGTGTTATTTCATTGAATCTTGCTACTACATTTTTCTGGAGTGGGCAAAGCTCAGGGATTGTGACATTTCGCCATGAAGATTTCTAAAATAAAGTCTCTTTTAAAAAACATCCCTACAGCTAGGGATGTGACTTAGTAATGTTTGCCTAGAATACCGGGGCTCTGAGTTGGCTCTCTAACAGCACATATACTCACAGTCCATCTTGGTGTTATGATCACACCTAACAAGCACACCAGTTGTCTTTCCTGTCATATGGTCTCTTCTGATTCCCACTTCTTTCAAATTCCACAAGATGTATAAAAAGCACTGCATTTCCAACATTCACTTTGCACTTTGCTTAAGGAGTATGAAGGGTTAGAAACTTGGGCCATAGCAGCCAGAAGCCCGCCCATCCTCCCCCTGGCTATTCTTGTTTAGGAAAGAGGCTCTGTCGTCAAGCATTCTTTCAGAGCAAAACAGTTGTCCCAGCAAGTTCCAAGCAATGAAGCTGGATAGATGTATCTTCTAAAGGTAGTTTTGTCTTTTGCCTAGTAGGTAGTCCTGGGAAAGCTGCTTCTGTGTCCCCTATTACTCAAATGGAAAAAAAAATGTGTTCCTTAGAGCTAGGTGAGTATTGATAGCCACAGAAATCATTTTAATACTGCTGCTGTTAGAAATCATATATAGGCATCTTCTTTATAGGGGCTACCCCAGTAAAGATGGCCAAGTTTTCAGGATTCTACGTGGGTTATGTGGACAGCTCGTTTTTCTGCACTGCTGCTGGATATTTGGCATGCTTCAGGTGCTCTTTTCCTGAGTTTATTTATCTGAATGTTTTGGCTTCTAAGCTACTTTCTTTACTCTCTCCCAAACTATTAGCATCTCTCCCTTATAAATACACACACAATTTACCAGTCACTCGTGTCCATCCTTGCATTGCTCTTTGAATGACCAGAAAAAGAGCAGCACCCTCCCCTACACACACACACACACACACACACACACACACACCCTGCATGATCAAAGAATGTGACATCTCTGGCCCTCAGTTCTCAGTTCTCTTGGCCAGAAAGGCATGGCCAAACCAATCACAGAAAGTTGGGTGTGGAAAGTTCTATCTGCAAATACACAGGACTTGATACATTGCCTGCCATTCTGCCAGTCTTCTGTGCCAGGACTGGAAAAAACCTGTAAAAAGCAGCCACTTGCCTTCCAAATTTGGCCTATAATGACATGGTCTTGGGTAGGACAAGAAAAGCCTCAGCTCTAGATTCTCTAATACCAACAGATGAGCCCGAGAACTCACTGGTACTGTGCCTTCTCTGGTTCCTTTTCCATCTTCTAAGTGGACATGGAGAAGTGTACCACCAGATTAGGCACTTGTGTGCTTATCTAGTTTTCAGGGAGAAAGTCACTGGACTTCTCCGAATGCCCTAGCTCAGTGGAGCAAAGAAAATTTGCCTTCTTTCTGGCCTCCAAGAATCTGGTGCTATGGGATGATAGAGGAGAGAATGGAGGTAATATCCAAATATTTTATCGTTAATTGAAGACAGTCACATAACTAAACCAAGCTGTGATCAAGGAAGGCCAGGTTCTCAGGTGGTACTACAAGAACTGCATGAAGCAGTGTTTACTAGTTTAGTACAATCCTGCTTTGTTCTTCCTCACAGGTTCCCAAAGCAGGCAGCAGACTGCAACCATGAAGGCTGCTGATGCCCTCTAGAGGAATTTTTGGGCATTGCAGAAGCCAAGCTGGAATGGAGAACATTTTGTTCAGCTCACTTAGGAGACCCAGTAAAAAGAGAATCACAGAAATAGGTAGGGTGGATGGAGTTTATGGGGTCGGGAGCTTCTTTAAGACCTGGAAGAAATCCTATAAGGATTGTAGGGAGGACTTAGAACAAGGATACAAAGGGAGTGTCCAGGCATACTGTCAGATGGACAGAGCCACTACAACACACTAGATCTGAGGGAACTGGAAACCTTAGGGCACTAGGGAGAGTGTGACATAATCACCTGGCTGAATTCCTTCCTTAGCCATTGGCATACAAGCAAGGCAGACACAGCAAGATCTGCCCCATCAATGAGGAGAAAGGGAGGGAAGGAGATAGAGAGGAGGGACAAGAGAAAGAACAGACATGAAATAAACTGTAAGACAGTAGAGAGGATGGAAAGGAGAAAAGAAAAGAGACCTCAGGAGAATGTGGTAGATAACTTGGTGTCTGTGAGTTTCCTGGGGAATTATTTTCTTCTGAGTAGTATAGTCAGTCCCAGAAACACTGCTGAGAATGTATAAGATGTATAAGAGGACTCAGTCTGAGTGATTTCCCCTGTACATAGATCTGCCTTGGCTATTTGGTCTATTACTAAGAATCTTCTTTCTCATGCCCTGCATCAAAATGCCCAAAGTTTAGGGTCAGTTCTTTTTGCCATCATCCCCCTCCTCCAGGGCCAATAATATAAGGAATATCCTGTAACTGCCCTTCTATGGCAGGTAGAGTCTGTGTCTGGAGGGCGTGCCTCAGCAATCAGTCATGGCCTTAGTCTGGTCTGCCCTGGGAAGCCACTACTTTACTGTTCTGCAAGAGGCATATACAAGGATCCCTTCACCTTGGAGCTTGTATAAGAGCAAAAGATTTGTTCTAGAGCCAGTGTTGTATAATGTACAGTTCTGGACTCCAGTGTAATCAACAAAAAACGTGGAAAATCACAACCACAAAAGAAGTCCACAACACACAATATGTCTTCTCTTCCTCCACAGAAAATTTTAGGTTCTGCTCGGTTTCCCCCACTCTGTCGTCTCTTATCTCAAGACAAAACCACGGGACAAGTTCAGGAGAACATACCTTATTTCTTAGTAGTGTACAGATGACAGTCTCTGCTCTTGTTATGGACCAATGACTTGCCTTAGATCCATTCGGGAGTAGACTCTTGCTCCTAGATCAAGAGGATTATGACCGTCTGAGGCTTCTGAACTTAGAGAGAAGATTGACAAAGATTAACACCATCACTTAAAAGTCACCTGTTCTAGAAAGTTATAGAAAACTTTCCCTAGCAAACATCAACTTTTATATTTGGCACTCGAGTCCCTTCACACACTTCAGAAATCACGGTTACTGGTATAGACATTTCATATATTATTCCTGTTTTCACTGCTTGACCATTTTTAATAGAATTTTCTTTGAGGCAAGGACTGTATTTCCTTTCTCCCCCTACACCTGACTGCTACATTCCTAACTGCTCCTTGCTTCTCTCTGCCTCATCTTCACTTTCAGATGAGAATACTACATTTCCTGGGAGGAATTTTGACTAGCAGATTCCCAGATTGTGATAACGTCTGGTCTCAAAGTTAATTCTCCCTGGAAATCACCTACAACTTACACCCTGGCCTTTTTCTTTCTGTAAACTTGGCACAGATCTTGCCCTCTCCTTTGTGTCTCCATTGTCTAACTAAATAATCGTTATAATTCTAGGAGGAGGACGAATGCTTTTTGTTAACAAACAGAGAGAGGGGAAAAGTTCCAGGGTCAAGGGCAGCTATGAGTGAGGATTGTGTGGGGCATATTTGGTAGCGTAGTATGTAGGTTTTTGATCCAGACCCCCTCATCAGGGCTACCATTTCATATGACTTCAACATGCTCAGACTGAGGTATGAACACAGCAGATAGACCCAAGGATCAGTTGGAGGATTGCAGGACCCCTCCATTTAATTCCCACCCCCAATTCACATTTCCAGATGTCTTTGTAGCAAAATGAAATTCTAGAGAAGCTTTAGAAAAAAGAAGAAAAAAAATGAAACAATTGGAAGTGAAAGGCAGAAAGAGAAGATGGAGCCCTTAAAGAAGGGAGTATCCCAAAGGAGGTGGGAACAAGGGGAGGAGAAGGGGAGGAGGAGAGGAGGAGGAAAGCGAGCCTGTCTCTTTAAGGGGATTGGCTGTCAATCAGAGAGCCCTTTTCATTTCAGGAGGAGAGGACAAAGATACTCAGAGAGAAAAAGTAAAGGACAGAAGAAGGAGACTGGAGAGACCAGGATCCTTCCAGCTGAACAAAGTCAGCCGCAAAGCAGACTAGCCAGCAGGCTACAATTGGAGTCAGAGTGCCAAAGACATGGGTGAGTTTCAAAAACTTTAGCAGCAAAGATGCAGGCACAGGAATTCAAAAGAGAATTTCCAACTTTGGGGCGTTGGGCTGCCAGTGGTTTAAATAAGTTGTGTTTTGGCACTTGTTTTCTGTTTTAATTCTTTAGCATTTAATCCTATTAACTCCTTCTCTGCTGTACTGAGCATAATGCTTTGTTGCCAACAAGTTCCATCAGTACGTGTGGAGTCCCACAGATCCTTGGAGAGAATGCCCAGCAGGATGGATGGGACCATGTGGCTTCCTACCCCTTCACCTCCTTCTACTTTCTCCTTTCCCCTAATCTTAAGGCCCTGGTTATGGTGGGGTCATCTGGAACCCCTCCACTGGAGGCAACTTGAATATTGACTAACCCTCAGATGTATCAAATATTCACTTCCCTGATACAAACTTCAGAGCATGTTTGTCATCTATGGGATGGAGGAGCAGGGAAAATTGGACCCAGACTTGGCAGTGTCTAGGCAGGACATTTCGGGTTCAGAAAATACAGTTTACAGTGGTTTTACCATTGTGAATAGATATGGATTATCTATTATCTATATCTAATCCATATCTGTGGGGAATAGATATGGATTGTGTGTGCATATGTGTGTGTGCACGCATGTGTGTGTGTTTGTGTGCACACCATATACAGCTCAACATTTCTAGTAAGTATCATGGACTTAGCCTGAATCCCTACTGTAACAAGAAGGCTTCTATAAGGGCTCTTGTTGACTGAGACCTGAGGGCTTTTCTATGTTCCATAAGGGTGGATGCTGTGAAGTTCTGGTGTCCAGTAGTGTCTTTTCAGAGTAAGGTGTGTGGAACGAAAGAGTCTTTGCCTAGGCAAGATGCTGCAGAGATATGTACATATTGCTCACATTGGGAACGATAAAAGTAGCAGCTTGAACACATCCTGAATGAAAGGAGATTCAATTGCCCTGTGTATTCATCATGCAATGTAGTAGCCAGTAAGTTGATAGGAGCCACAGAAGTAGTTTTTCAGTTAGACTGAACTGTTGTTAACCTTGAGGTCTTTTCCATCTCAAGTCACTGAGGGAACTGTTAGAAGCATGTATATCAGTAGGATAGTTAAGAGGGTGGCATATAAGACCAGGAGTCCAAATAGCCAGGTTTGGATCTCAGCTCAGTCTCTAATGAACTCTGCAAAATTGGGCATGTCACCATGAGTCACCACTTCATCATCTGGAAGATGGGGACAACAATAACTGTTTTGTCTACTTTCAGGGTGGAAGATCAAGTAATAATGATGTGGCACTCCTGTCAATGTAGACAAGCTCTATATCCATTGTAAATTGTGATGACACCAACTATTATGTGTTAATGTAACAATGCATATCTAGGCTGGTGCTTCCTCTTTCCAAGGTTGTTGGGTTTTCTTTGTGCACACCCTGTGTGTTTGTGTAAGAACCATTTGATCACCTGAGTGCAACAAGATGAGAAGAATTGTGGGAAGAAATCAGTTCCTGCTCTGGACCCAGAGACCCTATCTGATGTGAGTTCAGCTGATTGAGTAGGTTGTTCCTTCAAAACAGAGGGGGAATGCAAGTTGAATCTTACTTCCTCGGGGGATAAAGCCTTGAAGAAAAGACAGGAAGAATGAAAATGATCACAGGAATATTTTCTTATAACGGAGGTCAGATGATTTCCTCCAGAGGAAGGTCAGCACATACACACACACACACACACACACACACACACACACACACACACTCACACACGGTATCACTAAGGATGTATGTTTGAGTAAGGAATACATGTACTAGGGATACATGACAGGATAGCCATGGTCTCTACAGTCAATAACACAGTATCTGTGACAGTGTAAATGTTCAGCCATCTCTGACAAGGCAGTGAAATGCTATTGCTGTGGAGTGCACTGCTGTTTAACTATTGCACTACACAAGTCAAATCATAGAATCTGGAATTGAAAGGAGCATTGGAACTTATCTGAGGTGAAGCTGTGTGTGGTGGCCCATGCCTATAACACCCTAGGAAGCTGGGGCAGGAGGATCAGTAGAAATGGCCAGCTAGACAACATAGAGAGACTTGCATTCAAAAAAAGTTGCATGAGCCAACCCTCAATGTAGAATTCATTTCTTTAACAATAAATTAAACATACATAAGTCTCTGCTTAATCACTGCCAGAAACAGGCAGCTTATTACCTCAACCACAAAATCTCTTAGGACTGGAAGTGAAGAAGAGTACCAAATTCAGTAGTGTCTGAGCAAAAGGCTTATGGGCATTGTAACAGCTTATTAAAACCTTGTCCAGACTTGGCAGGGAGATGCTTCAGATGAGTCTTTGGAATAATAATGGAACTGAGAAAGAACCAAAGAGCCATAGTGAATAATTTCAACTCAATAACAATGCAATCTCTGAACAGCAAAACATCGACTTCCTCAAGCTTGTTGTCATCGAGAACAGTGGCCGTTACCCTGGCAACCAGACTTCGATGATGCTTCTCTCCAAGAGTAGCTTGGAAATACAAAATGTGGAGGCAGAGCAGACGCTGAGTTCTACCAGGTACCTGAAGACTGTCTGAATCCCGTCAAAGGCACCACAAGAATGCCAGGAGTTAAAAAGAAAGCAGATTTAGACCAGCGTGCTAACTGACTCCTCCTAGAGACACTGACTCAAATGAACAAAGGCAGCCTTCACCACACAACTTCTTCTCTGCCTCTCCCTAGCCAGGAGCTCTTGAAAACCTAGAGAGATTAAGCAATTTGCCCTGCTTGAGGGGATTCACCTTGGCCCTGAGCCAGGACACCAAGAAATCTAGTCCATATCCTAACAATAATGTTATCTCTAAACTCCGAGTAGTAACATCTTTAACCCAGGGAGGGAGTAGGAACATCTTCAGGTTCCACCCAAGCCAGTGACGCATTTTTCCCTGTCCTTTGTTTGTTTGTTTGAGGTGTGTGTGTGTGTGTGTGTGTGTGAGAGAGAGAGAGAGAGAGAGAGAGAGAGAGAGA
>LZPO01066380.1:53240-67647 GCA_001675575.1 Neotoma lepida | reverse complement strand
GTGTTCTGGTCTGTATCTGAAGAAGAACATAGGAGGTAAGGTAGACCAGGTGCTGTTCCTGGTGGTGGTAGCAGTAGTAGTTACCACTAGTAGTAGCAGCAGTGATAATAATACCTGTCTAATAAGGAGGTTGGAGTTCCTTTTTATTTAACTTTGTCCATATGACTTGATTATCAAGCAGGCTTGAATCCTCAGGCCCCAATGCCTATAGAGCCCTTTTGAGCTCTTGAATGTGCTATAAGTGCTAATATCATACAGGACAGACAAAGTCATAGGCAAGGCTTTGTCCTAACAAGATGAGACCAGAAGCACAAGTCTTTGTCTCTGTCACCTCCTGATAATTGTTGTTTTACTTCTAGAACTCTACCCACTGATCGCCATCTATCCCTAGTACCAGTCACAGCTGCTCTAGTATCTTGGCCATGTTAATGGCTATAAGCCCTGATCAAGGAAGCCTCTGTTTGTGGGTTGAGGTTAATGGGTGGATTCTGGGAGGAGGGGAAGACTACAGCGCAGATTAGAGACTTAGGGAGATGGGACCAGTTTCTTACTCAAAGAGCTTGCCTGTTGTTTAGCTCTATTGTATAGGGTTCTTCTATCTCTCCCTTTGTCAGCTGGATTCAAGAGACAAGCTGCGAATTGTGCAGTGTACAATTGGTCTCTTTCTACCATTCCTTTCTATGAAAGCCCTTCCTCTCCGCCCTTTGATGAGTTCCCAGATTCACACTGAATTTCCATCATGGAGCTGGTCCTTGAGGTGTGCCCAGGGCATGGGAAAGGAGGGAGGGCTCTGGAGCACTTGGCTCCTTCTTAAAGAGACTGAATCAGGATCAGGATAGTCAGTGGGATGGGCCTTAATCTGAGAGTCACAATAGTACTGTTCATCTCTGACAGCGAACATTGCTGAGAACGGAAGTTCTATTACACATTCATCATGCTTGTTTTGGGGGATTCGGAGATAAGTATAACCAATTCTGAACTAATGTCTTTACTTATATTTTCACCACAGGATTAGATTACATCCATTTTAACACTAGATAATAGATAGCTTTGGTTTTCAATTTAAGAAATAAGTTTGTTCTTCCAAACAAGATTGGAAGTTTTCTGAGGAAAGGGAATTGGACTCTTAATTTCTTTCTGTTTCTTGCAGCATCTATGTTACTAGTAATGTGTTTAATGTTAGTGTCCTCAAGTCACTCAAACACAAAGAAAAAGGAAGCGTCATTAATTTTCTCTGTGATCTCTCATCAAAATGCGACATTTAAATCTCACTGAGTAGCAGCCATATTATGTAATTCTTTTATACTGACTCCACCACATCACAATTTATATTTAGCTGGGAAATGACAGAATGCCTTTTAACATTCAAAACCCTGTTGACCCTGAGGTATTCTGAAACAGAGAGCTTATGGTTTTAGGCTGTTGCTCACATGTTCCCAAGTTCATTTCTTGGATTGTGAAAAATCAAAGTGAACCCAATGGACTTTTACTCAGAATCCTTTGACTGTCAACTACTTTGATGAAAAGACAATCTCTTATATGTTCTGAGTTTTCCCCTGTTGGAATTCAAATTTTGACTTTTGCTTGGGCAGATTAGCTGCGATTCTTTACTTCCGCTGAACTTAAATGCCCCTAAGAACAAACATTTCATCTGAATTTTGAGGAAATTAACATCTGATGCTTGTTTTGATATTGTGAAACTATTTTACAACCTAACAACAGTCGATTTATCTCAGGGTATTTTGTGTTGGATTCCACATTAGAGAGAGACTTACTAAAGTTTGTGTCCTTGTTTCTTGCTTTGAACATCAATGGAACAGAAAGGGGGGTGTTAAGTTATTATCTGAGAACTAAGAAACTAGAGAAAAGTAGATGTAAAAAATAAAGTGGTGGTGATTTAGAGTTGCTCCTAAAGTTTTGTCACCCAGTAGACACACTGAATGTGACATTTTCTGGTTATTTTGATGACCACCGAATGATCATATGTGCAGGATGGGAAATCATTCTTTGTTTTATCACTTGATGGTAAGAGGGAAAACTCACTCTTAGTGTAGATGACACAGAAGGGCATCAGCTAAAGCACTGAGTAGATTTCACTGTTTGGCTGGCAAGAGCCCAAGTTCCTGATCACACCTGCCTCACCATTAGACCATCCCATGGTGAAATGCTGGGCTGAGTGAATGGCACAGGATGACCACTTGCCAGGGTAGATGGCTCTCCTTACCCTGGGCTAAATAAACAGTCCTGCCATTGTTTACTGGATCTGAGCCCCTCCCCACCCCAAGGCCTGCAGGGCCTTGTAGAATACCAATGAGGCTCCTGAGATCTCAGAAGAAAACAAGGCTTCTTTGTCTAGGGAAGTTATGGAGGGCTGTGTCCAAGGCTTGACCCTTTGCTGGAGAGAGAGAGAACAGTGGGGTCAGTGACCTCCCCTCCCCCACCCCAGGCTTCAGAGACCTTCTTTACTAGAAGAGTCTAAGAATCTGAGGGTGGAGAGGAGTTAAAAGGACACAGGGTGAAAATGGTGGTGCTGTTTACTTCCAAGTGCCTTTTCTTGACTTACATGGAGTATCTTCACCTAATGATAAAAAAAATAAGATCAATTTCTAGAATGTCTCCCCAATACAGTGATCAGTTTCAGCTTTTCTTTGGTGTATGCATGCCCGTATTGTACACATCTGTACAAGCGTGCACATGCACACACATCATAGGCCAGTAGTGAACATCCTCTCTTGCAAACTTCATGTTGAATAAACTCAGCCTCTACTCACAGCAGCGCAACTACAAACCAATTGATTGCCTGTCGTGGAGTGCTTCTGTTTGGGGAAAATGAAAGGGACCCAGTTCCACTACAAATGTTTGCTACATACTTTGGCTTCGGCTTCTGAGCCATATCTCTAATGCAATGTAGAAGGATCTTCAAAGAAGACACTCTTTGAAGTCTAAGGAAGGCTGTCCTTTCAGTGAATGGTGGGTAGTATGGCTCACTTATTCTATGGTTCTGATAAAAGAGACAAATGCCTCGATCCCAACTTTTCCATGATACACATAATTTGATCTTTCAACATCTGTTGATGTTGTTCAACTTAGCTGTGAAAATCACATTTTTAAGTATCTGAGGTTTTAATAAAAACTGAGCTCATATTAAGGGGATCAGGTAATGAACTTCAATTTCCCCTGGTACCCTGTTGTAGATAATTGAACTTGGCTTAGAGAAATACATGAATATATAAGTCCGAACTTTAGAAAATTATTTTTATTCTATAAGGAGATAAGGAGTTACAACATACTTATCACAGACTATTACTTTCTCAGGCACATTTCCTGGTTATCTGTATGTACATTTACTATAGTAATAGATGTATAAAAATCAACTGACCTATATATGTATGTATGTATATACACACATTACTAAATATGTGTGCACATATATTTTATATGTTATATACACATGCATATATTAAATATATACTGTCTATATACACTATCTGATATATCTCTATATGCATATACATTCTATTTAAAGATCTTAACATTTTCATGTTTCCACCTTTTGCAGATCTGGTTAAGAGGCCAGAGGGAACCACATGTGTATCTGTCTAGTCAGTCATCTACTTGGCATTTGATCAGTTTCATTTCATAAACACCAGAACTTGGGCCATAGCTGCTTCTGGGGTCTGTGAATATTTGATGTACTTTTCTTGTTTCTCAGCAACATTGGCATAGGGCTGAGAGGTACCTGGTCTGGGGATCTCAGGTATTCTTAAGACACCTGTGTTCCCAGACCCTGTGTGTTTTCATGGCCTGTGTTTCATGCCAGAAAGCTGCTGTGGCCATTACAGAAAGTCTCTTTATGGCTGTACCGACAGAATCTCAGTGTAATTTTGAGGGTACAGAAACTGGGCAAGCTGCAGTGGTGTGGAGCGAACGTGCAAAGCATTGACAAATCATCAAGCTGTTATTAAAATATATCTTTATAGAATAGGGAATCAAATCCTCTGGAGCTGTCTGACATGGATTCTGTGGAAGAGCAGCAAGCACTCTTAACCACCAGGCCATCTCTCCAGCCCCAAGTCTGCATTTTCATTGTTACTACTATTATTATTATTGTGTGCAAAAGCAACCTTCCTTGTCTTGTGCCAGTTCCTTTCTTCTCTGGGTTGCTCCCGTCTATCTAGATTAAGAAGGATTTGGCATTCCTTGTAACAAGTATACATCGTGTGTGGGAATGTCCAGAAACATGCAATTTCCATCATATCTTCCACCTGGAATGCTCTTTTAGTTCAAATTGTGTCTGAAAATACTAACATCTATGGTTAGCACTCTTTCTTCTGAAATTCTAAATGTATTTACTCTCTGTAGCCATTTACTTGGTTTCCTGGAATTGTTGGTGGAAAATATTACACCTACTTCATTTATTCTTCCTCAGTAAACTGAAGACTCCAATCTGGCAGAATTTGTACCTTTTCTGTTTTCATATCCTGTGTACAATGCTGGGCACATTTATTCCATAGTTGATGAATAAAATAAGTCAACAGACTACAAAAGTAAGAAAAGAGGGGCTAATCTTATCACCTCCTTGAATTACTACTTGAATTATTTGATTCCTTTTAAAAACCCATATATTCTGTGTATTGAACATGAGGGTTTGTTTTTAAGAATAGGACAAAATAATGAATCTGGGTCAATCTCACATTCCAAAAGCTAAAACCTGTAGATTCTCCTTTAGAACTCCCAAGATAACCACTCTCTGTGCTTGGCACCATGGGTTACTTGGCCCAGCAGTGTGTGTAAGCGGATGAGTTACCTATTATTCATATCTGACTCCCCCCTTCTTCCCTAGGCTTGTTAGAGTGCTGTGCAAGATGTCTGGTAGGGGCCCCATTTGCTTCCCTGGTGGCCACTGGATTGTGTTTCTTTGGAGTGGCACTGTTCTGTGGATGTGGACATGAAGCTCTCACTGGTACAGAGAAGCTAATTGAGACCTATTTCTCCAAAAACTACCAGGACTATGAGTATCTCATTAATGTGTAAGTACCTTCCCCCTCCCAGACCCATGTCTTTTTTTCCCTTACTCTGTCTTGGAGGTACAAAACTCATCAGCATCTTCGTGACTAGTAGGGGACCAGTATGGAGCCAGATAGAATTCCTGACCATCTCTCTGTGTACAGAGTCTCCCGTGCCATGTTGGAAGCTCTTAAGTGAGGGGACAATGTCAGGTTCAGTAAAGAGGTATGCCTCCGCTCACACTCACTCCTCCCTGTTTGCTCCACAGGGTCCAATTTCTGCTAGGTATGTTTAGTGTTTTGTGAATTGTCTCCACAATGGCAGGTGGAGGTCCAGTGATGGGGCAGAGTGGAGTCCCTGGTCTTGGTCTGACACACTGTTTTTATATACTCAGGCTTAGTAATAAGTCTCCCCTGATCCTAGAGCAAGTCAGGCTACTGTTGTCCACTTACCTCCAGGTTTGTCTAGCATATCTCTCCTATGGAGTAGCATTTCTGAAGCGTCAGGCAAGGAGTGGCAAGCTTGGTTCTCTAGGATACAGGATAACAAAGAATAGTGGGAGAAGAGAAGCACATGCTTTTGCCCACCTACTATCTGGCTTCATTTACTTCAGTGAAGAAAAGGTGAGGGAACTCAGGAGAAACCTAGTGATTCCTCTCAAGAACCTCTAGCTCCTTAGGCATGCACTTTTACTACCTGACAAAAAGAGCCGTGTCCTCTGAATAAGGTTGTCTGGACTTTTCCATCTGTCAATGCAGGATTCATGCTTTCCAGTATGTCATCTATGGAACTGCCTCTTTCTTCTTCCTTTATGGGGCCCTCCTGCTGGCTGAGGGCTTCTACACCACCGGCGCAGTCAGGCAGATCTTTGGCGACTACAAGACCACCATCTGCGGCAAGGGCCTGAGCGCAACGGTAACAGGGGGCCAGAAGGGGAGGGGTTCCAGAGGCCAACATCAAGCTCATTCTTTGGAGCGGGTGTGTCATTGTTTGGGAAAATGGCTAGGACATCCCGACAAGGTGATCATCCTCAGGATTTTGTGGCAATAACAAGGGGTGGGAGACAAGTGGGCGTGAGTCTGTGGCCTCATCCCCACCCAAGGTTGGGTCCTCTCCAGAGGCCTGGCTTTTGAGTGAGGAAGCGATGGCTACAGCCGAACGATATGGTCAGGAAGAACGTAGTGCCTGGCCGGCTTAGCCTCACCTTCCAAAGGTTCCCTAGAAAATTTATTCTCAAACTGAAAAGCATGAATTTTGTAGGATGCTTTGTACAATAAGACCATTTCTAACCAATCTGTTGGTATCCATTTATTTTGTTCCTACCAAGGACTACAAGAGTGGACCAGACTATACAAGAATCTAAAATACTTGTCATGGGATTAAGACTTAGACATGTAACCTGAAATGGAGGGCGGACCATAGAAATTAAAGAATACTGTGACTCCAAGTCACAGTATTCTGGGATCCTATTACTATTGGGGGTCCCAGACCGAATTAGGCTAGATCTGTATATTTCACATTTATATTTGGGCTAGCCATGTTTTAGAAAGACATGTATTGATTTTTAGTTTCTAGACTTAAAGATGTTTTGGGGTCTGAACAGGTGTGTGTTGTGGTGATGACTTTTTGTGACCAGCAGTTAGCTTAGAATGGTTTTAGATCTGAAATTTAAATCTCCTATTGGCACTGTTCAGTGACTAGGGAACAAAACTCCAAAGAACATCTTGTAAGCTCAGCCTAAGGCACAAAATGGCACAACTTTCTTTCAGGACTTTTATTATTTTTACTTCTTTACACCTTCTCTGCCCTCCAAATTCCCTGAAGCCCCTCTAACCCAGGGATCCGCCTCCCTCCAACTCCCACCACTCCCCCTACCCTCCATCACACTTGGGACCAGTTCTCTAAGAGATACTGCCAATGACACTTCACAGAATTGCCCTGCTCACTAATTCCATTTAAGGGAGATGCCTGGAATCTGATTTTATTGGCACATGCCACTCCAGGATCTTCCAGTTTGTGTTGCAAGGTCTGCACATTGATGCTGATGTTTAACCTCCCCATGTCAATTGTTTTAGTTTGTGGGCATCACCTATGCCCTGACTGTTGTATGGCTCCTGGTGTTTGCCTGCTCTGCTGTGCCTGTGTACATTTACTTCAATACCTGGACCACCTGTCAGTCTATTGCCAACCCTAGCAAGACCTCTGCTAGTATAGGCAGTCTCTGTGCTGATGCCAGAATGTACGGTGAGTTGCATGTGGGAGCCTTAGATTCCCTAGCATCTATGGAAGCAATATGTACTTGTTTTTGTCCTGGGGTGAGGAGGATGGTGATTATGGAAATATTGTAAGATGATGAATAAATGCATCTGAGTTTATTAATCTCTTTCCTGAAACTGAGAGTACGACCCCCCCCAAAGGGAATGTGGAAGTTTTGGGAGGGTTTTTGTTTGTTTTTTGGCTGTTCTTATTCCTTTTCTCTGATTGACTGCTATTACCAATCCCCAAAGCAGCACATTTCAATAAGATTTCACCATTATTCAATACCACCTTTGCTTTTATATAATTTTAGAAACTAGGATCATGCTTATTGTCACTATCAGGTTTACTGCCAGGATAGAGAAAGTAGAAAGGCTCTGGAGAAAGCCTCCACATGGCCCTCTAGCTCTAGAAAGTTTACTTTGCTTGATGTTTGCGTTTTAGGTGTTCTCCCATGGAATGCTTTCCCTGGCAAGGTTTGTGGCTCCAACCTTCTGTCCATCTGCAAAACAGCTGAGGTAAGTGAATGATTAGGGTTATTTTGAAATAGATTGGCTAATAACACAGAAATGCCAGCCTATAACAGAAGTTTCTCCTCATGACCTTCAATTTCAAGGATTGTAGTCTCTCCCTGTTGGACTTTGGATAAGCAGATTTCCCTTCTACAAAATAATGGCTAAGTGTGCCTGAATCAATGAGCATACTGATTAAAAGTAAAAGTACCTATTTTCCCTAGAGCTGCATCAGAAATCTTACTTTCCCAAACTCCTCTTATTAAAAGAAAAATGTATAGCTTTAGATACAGATAATACTTAGTAGTAGAATTTCCCAAATGAAAATCTTCATTAAGATTAAAAACTTATCAAGAGAATAGGCCATGCACAAAGGCACACATGGGCTGTATAAAATACTTTACATTTGAAGCTCCTTAATTTCCAATGAGATGTGAAATAAGCACAGTTGAGAAAAAGAAAATGCTTCATTGAGAACATACATATGCCATAGAGGCAAGGGAATAAAAGCAAATCCTCGGGAGGAAGTCAGAAAAACAACATCTTTGAAAACCAAGTATTGACTTTAAAATTTGGGATCCTGGGCACAAGTGTAGGAAATGAGTTAATTATTTGGGACCATTAATGTTTTCTGAGTCCTGGGGACACTGTGGGTGTGAGGTGCTATGATAGACAAATGGGAGGTTGACACTTAGGGAAGTGAAAATTTAGTTAAAGACACAAAATTAACATCCAGGAAAGATAGCAATGCATCCAGAAAACTGCATTCACTATAGTGGATCATGCTTGTATTTTCTGTTATATGAAATAATTCTCTTGCACACATTTTCCTGCAGTTCCAAATGACCTTCCACCTGTTTATTGCTGCATTTGTGGGTGCTGCAGCCACACTAGTTTCCCTGGTAAGTTGTTTTAAAATAATATCAGAAATAAGTGGTCCAGAAATAGCTTGAGAAGTACTAGGCTGGCACTAGAAGAGAGACTTCTTCCAACTTTGAAAGGCTGGAGAGAAGCTATGAGAAGGGACAGCAAGGTGCGGGGCTCCATATTTCTGCCCTGGGTATCACTAAACAGGATTTGCTGTATCCCAGGATTCTGTGTAGTATAAACATCTTAGATAGTCTCCAGTGGACTTAATTACTCTCAGGGAGACTGGAGGGACCTCCTCACATTACAATTGTTATGACTATGCTGCAGTCCTACACCACAGGCCCTGCAGGTAGTGTTGGTACACTACCAATGCAGTGTGCTCATTCCTAAGGCACTGAAGGGCAAGGTGATTTACCTCAAGTCTCAGGTAGCAGTTAACTACAAGGAGGATCTCACAGCATCCTCCTTAGAACCGGGAGGCTTTCACAAAAATTCAGCTCACTTCTACTTTGTAAAATCAATTGATGCGTAAAAGATAGGAGAGCTATGCTGCATGAATTAGCTGTCTGTCTATAGCAAACACTTTATGACTCCAAGTCACTTAGACGTGCTGATGTGACAGAGCACAGGCTTAGCTAATTTCCTTAAGGAAAGGTCAGTGGTTAGTAGAACCTAGCTGTGGAATAGATCTTATTGATTAGGTTATCTGCACTATTGTTTAAGTGTCTAATAGAAAATTGCTATTCACATATATAGAAAAAAGAGCTGGGCGGTGGTGGCGCATGCCTTTAATCCCAGCACTCAGGAGGCAGAGGCAGAGGCAGGCGGATCTCTGTGAGTTCGAGGCCAGCCTGGGCTACCAAGTGAGTTCCAGGAAAGGCGCCAAAGCTACACAGAGAAACCCTGTCTTGAAAAACCAAAAAANCTTTTAGGTTCTTTTGTGGATAGACTAGTTGTTTTTATTTAGTTTTGATTTTATTTCAACTCTCCCTCATTCCTAAAAGGTTTTGAGCCGAGAGATCTTCCCTTTCTACTCACTCATCTTCTCTCTTCTGTTCCCTACAGCTTACCTTCATGATTGCTGCCACTTACAACTTTGCCGTCCTTAAACTCATGGGTCGAGGCACCAAATTCTGATCTCCCATAGACACTTCCCTTTGTCTAATAGCGAGGCTCTAACCACACAGCCTACAGTGTTGTGTCTCCTATCTTAACTCTGCCTTTGCCACTGATTGGCCCTCTTCTTACTTGATGAGTATAACAAGAAAGGAGAGTCTTGCAGTGATTAATCTCTCTCTGTGGACTCGCCCTTTTATGTACCTCTTTTAGTCATTTTGCTCCACAGCTGGTTCCTGCTAGAAATAGGGAATGCCTGAGAAGGTGATTCTCCAGCTGCAAGTCACAGAGGAATGAAAGCTCTAATTCAATTTGGGAGCATCTTCTGAAGACCAGGATGTACTTCCTTCTCAAAGGGCATTTCCATTGAGAAAAACAAAGTGGAAAGAAAGATTCTCAGGGAGAGAGCAGGAATGTCCTTGGTCTCCTTGCCATCAATAGGAGCCAAATATATTCTCCTTGATGAACAAAACCAAGAACTCAGTCTTATCTTCCTATTTCCACTGAAGACAGAAGAAAATAAAAGAATGCTAGCAAACCAATAGCATTTGCCCAAATCTGCCTCCTGCAGCTGGGAGACAGGGGTCAAAGCAAGGATCTTTCACCCTTAGAAAGAGAGCTCTGACCCCAATGGCAATGGACTATTTAAGCCCTAACTCAGACAACCTTACTTACTGCATAAGAGAGTGTAGTGTCTGTGTAGACAAAGGGGGCAGAATCTGTCCTTACACCTCATTAGGAAGAAAAACAGTGTTGTCAGGATGTTCTCACTCCCTTCTCCTTGATAACAGCTACCATGACAACCCTGTGGTTTCCAAGGAGCTGAGAATAGAAGGAAACTAGCTTTCATGAAATAAGACTGTGACCTAAAGAGCAGCAGTTGGTGGAGGCTAAAGATGTAACTTAAGATGGCCCTCAGGTAGATGCAAGATAGTTAACTCTTTGGATAGCATATCTTTTTTTTTCCTGTCAATTAATTGTGTCCTCTGGCCTCTGGCATATCTTCACAATGGTGCTCTTTTCCTGGGTTTTTAGCCATTCCCTCATAGCAGGTGATTTGAAGATCTTGATTAGTTTGAGAATGATTCATGTTTCACATTTTCCAGTTGTTTTATCTCTTGTTTGGAGTTAGATCAGAAAGATCTGGAGAATGATTTTGGATTATAATTCTTTCTGGAAAAAAAACAAAACTGGGCAGTAAGCATCACAAAATATTTGAAATTGTCTAGTCCCAAGAATTTATTTGGATTTTCCATAGGTATTCTGCATTTGTAGAAATAGGCTTGGTAAATTTGAACCTCAATTTGAATAACCTGTCCAATAGTTTTCTTTTCTAACAAATGATAGGTGATTTTGCTTGCTAATGTTATCTTGGCATTTTGAGAATTAGGCTTAGCATAGAGGATATTGTCTTTTGGTAAATATAGTTCACATAATAGATTGTACCAGCTGTCAGCTGTTCATTTGGTAAGCCTCCACGGAGATCTGGAGACATGGAGAGGACAGACAGAAAGAATCTGAAACCTGAAGAACTCCCAGATTTCAAGCTTATCCAGTATTTGTTAACTTTGGGATAAAAAGAACCAACTCTGATCTGTTTTGACTGAAGAAAGGTTATTATAGACCTTTTATTATAAATCTCTGTCATCCTTATTCCCCAAAGTGGTTTCTGCCATGTTGAAGGATTGTACAAGAAGACAGTGAGACTTGTTCTTGGGCCAGTATATAAGATAGATAGCAGGATATACAAGAGTGAGGAGAGGGGACAGGATCTGTAAGAAACCAATCAAGATCAAGGAAAGTGAAATAATCTATGTCTTTTATTTTGTTTTGATTTAATAACATAACAGATAACCAACTGTTCCCTGAAAACCTCACATGCATGCATACACACACATACACATACAAAGAGAGTTAATCAACTGCAAGTGTTTCCTTCATTTCTGATATAGAATTTTGACTTTAACAACATAAAGAATAAACTTTTAGAAACTCATCTTATAAAATGTATTTTATAAAATTAAAGAAAATAAAATTAAGAATGTTCTCAGTCAAACATGGTGTCCTTTGAGTGAACTGTTCTGTTTGTCCTCACCAACAAGGAACTTAATTATAGCTAGCTCAAGGTGCTCATGTATTTTTCAGGCCATGTAAGTTATTCTTACACTACTTCTATGAAAAATGTAACAGATACATTACTTCTTTTTTTATACCTAAAGGCACTAAGAAATAAATGCAAAATGCAAAACAGTTTACCTAAAGAAACCCAATAAATGCTTGTCTGTACTTGAATATTGTTATTTGAGACAGGGTTTTACTATGATCCTTGGCTGTCCTGGAACTCTCCATGTATAGCATGCTGGCCTTGAACTTGAGATCAGCCTGCCTCTGCCTCCTGAGCGCTGGGATTAAGATGTGTGCTTCCATGCTGGGCTAAATTCAGGTCTCTATACTGGTTCATTTTGTGTTTACTGGTTATTTTCTCTTGGGATTCCTAGTGTTCTGCTCATGCTGAGTCAGTAAGATTTACTTGCCCAGTGTCATGGTGGTGTCCCAGCACCTGTTGTATTTAGTATTAATTTTTTTTTACCTTTTCTCAAAATTGTTTAGCTTTTCCAATAAAGATGCCCAGGTGTTTCCCACATGAATAATACGTAGTTTCACTTGAGAAGTACTAAATGAAAGGTTTGCAGTTGAATGTTGATAGGGCATGGAAGATATAACAAGGACAATATAAATTTAAACATGCTATGGCAGTTCAGGATTAAAAGGAATTAATGATACCCACTGCCATGGAGAGCTTAAGCCATGAGCTCACCTAACATAACATGGACAGCATTCTGATGACCAGCCTGAAGAAAGCTAACTTAAAATTAGCTGTAGATTTGTCTCATAGTTGTGGCTGACAAGAAGCATGAGAAAGGAGACCTTAGCTGTAGGCCGCATGTTAGTGATCAGTTAAGGAGTTCTATTCAAAAGTGGTTCAACTGCAGTCTCCTGATCTCTGCTTTACCACAATTAATACTCTCCAAGTAAGTCTGGTTGAATGACTTTAAGACAAAGGGAATAAAACATATAGGATTTATTTTTAGACACTGGAAACAAGGACACGGCACCACATTTTGGAGAACTGACTCAGGGTGCTACAGAGTGAATGTATTTTTGCCTCAGAGGAGCAAAAGCCAGTTCCCAAGAAAGCTGTGTTTTCCATCTGTCCTTATTTAGTTCTGCCCTCTGGGATGGATCTATAGATGGAGTTTCCAGGCTCTCAGAAGCTGAGAGCATCTCTAGTTTATCAATTGAGCCCATTGTTCTTTGCTCTCCCACACACCATCAACCTTCTTTCTCTGCAATGAAAGAGCTCTCTTTGTGCTCAGATCAGCTAAAAATTAAAATACAGCAGTATAAACAAGAAACATTTTCTTACAACATCAGGGTCAGTATTGAGTGCAGTTTTACTGTGTATGGAAGCTGCCCCCCCTTTTTTTTTCAAAGAGACATGCATTCATTCTGTATACATTCATTGAGAAAACAAGCTTTTCTCTGAACCCTGGGAGGTTGATGTTTGGGGTCTTTGTGGGTAGAACAATCATATAGACATGGTTTTACACTCTAGGATCTCCCTCATCTTCGGCATAGTGGAGGGGTCTCCCAGAGTGGACTAGAGTGGAGGCAGGGAGCATGAAAAAGCAATCTGATTGGTTGGCTGCAATGAGTAGCTGATTCCTCCCTTCAGTGTGTGGGAGAGGTGGTGGTGAAGGGTTATGACTTCATGTGGCTTTGGTTTTCTGGGACCTTGATAAAAACAAAACTTCAATTCAGAGTTCTTGACAACTTGTGACTTGCTTTATGTCACCCTGCTTCTTGCCTTACATGTGACAGCATTTATGCATATACTGGCACAATGCATGTTCTTGCTGCCACCCACTTAGTCATTTGAGGAGTCAGAGGGCACATGGATCAGTATTTATATAAACACGGGCAATTCAGCCTGCCTCTTTCTCTCAGTCAAGGCTAAATATAAGAAGCAAAGGAAACAAAGGGTCACATAAAATAAGGTAGAAATGCAAGTACATATGTAGAGAAAAGAGGCCTGGTGTGGTATGATACTTAGCATTGAAAAATGTTTAATAGCCTTGAACTGTTTTGCTAACCAACATGAAAAGTAAGCAGTAATCATTGATACTGTATGTATTATGGGAAGCACTGTCTTGAAAACACCAAAAATGAAAACCACAAAGTTTTATTCTAAGGGTTACAGTATTGAAAACAATCTAATTAATAGAAGAAAATTCATAGCTTATTTGAGTCCTAATATATGAATGAATTCACATGTAGAGCAACTTTTTAAAATTAAGAGTAATATGACTGGTCCACATTAACAAAAAAAATGAGAATGTAACATAAGTATCATCCTATATCAAGAACTAATGCACAAAAGTTGTCCTCTAACCTCCATAGGCACATACCAGCACTCACACATTATTCACATAAACACAATAATAATGTAAAAATTAAAAAGAAAAAAGTTAAAAGGGGTCCAGTACAATAACTTAGCAAGTGAAACCATTAAGTGTGCAAGCCTAATCATTTGAGTTCAATCCTTAGTTCCCACATAAAGATAGAAGAACACAGAGAACTGACTC
>LZPO01066380.1:19302-49552 GCA_001675575.1 Neotoma lepida | reverse complement strand
GAAGGGACTAGGAGATGAGGAGAAGGCTGTGCCTGGCATGTAAAATAAATAGATGAATAAAAAATAAATAAAAATAAAACTCACACACTTGGCAAAACATATGCCCAGTTACTTTTTTCTTTAAAGTTAGGACAAATAGAGAATAGAGAAAGGGCTCAGTGGTTAAGAGCACTCATTGTTCTTACAGATAACCTGGATTCAGTTTCCAGCACCCTCATGGTAGCTTACTACAGTTCCTGGGGATCTGGTGCCCTCTTCTGGCCTCCTTGGTCACCAGACACGCAGGTGGTGTAGAGATGCACATGCAGACAAAATATTCATACACATAAACACAAAATAAAAATAAAATCTTTTTTTAAAAGTTGGAAAAATAGGTGACTCAGTTTTCAGCAACATATTTACAAGATGGTGAAAACCTTTTTCTATTATCTATTTTTAGTTTCATGTTTAAAACATTATTTTTTTCCTTGTATTTATGAGTGCTTGCTTGTATGCTTGTGCACTACATGCATGCCTGGTGCCAGCAGAGGCCAGGAGAGGGCATCAGATTCCCTGGAACTGGAGTTAGAGAGGTAAGCCACCATGTGGGTGCTGGAAACCATATCTGAATCATTTACAAGAACAGTAAGCACTCTTAACTGTTGTCTCTCTGGACCCCAAATATCTGGTTTCTTTACATTTACTTTTATTTTCTGTGTATGAGTGTGTATGCCTGGTGGCCACCGAGGGCACCTGATTCCCTGGAACTGGAGTGACAGACAGTTGTGAGCCACCATGTGGGTACTGGGAATTGAACCCAGGTCCTCTGGAAGAGCAGTAAGTGCTCTTAACTACATTTCCCCAGCCCAAATACATGTTTTAAAATGCTTTCTTTATGACATATGAATATTGAAGGGAATTTATCTTTTCACTCATTATTAAAAACATCTTGCCTTGATGACTAGAATGAGAATACCAGTCACTCTTTATATTTGATATTAATAAAACACTTTTCTGAATATTTAAAACTAATATAAATACTGCTTATAATGTATCATTGTTATAACTTCTGTAGAGTGCACACATCTCACATTAGGGACCATAGTGTATCAAAAGAATTCACACCATTTCAAGTATGAAAAATATCTTTCTAACCAAGTGTGGAAGCACACTTCTGTAATTACAGCACTCTGAAAGTAGAGGTAGGAGTATCTCAAGTTAAAGATAATCTTGGTCTATGTAGCAAGTTCCATACCAGCCTTGAATACATAGCAAGACCTTATCTCGAGGAAAGGAAGGAAGTAAGGCAAGGAAGAAAAGATTCCATCTCTTTCCAAGGCCACTACAACAATGCTTATAATTCTACTCCACTGGTTGAGAACACATTTTAAAACTTCACTGAGTTTAATAACATACTTTAAAAGTTTTACTTTAAACATTCACAACAGAGAATCATGCAACAAACCTAATGCTACCCTTACTTAGCTTCAGTAACCATCAATATTCAGTAGCACTTTAAGAGGAATTTGTATTTTAGTATTGTCTACGCACATGAATGTGCAAAACATAACCTATTCAATTTACTAACAGTCTTAGATGCTCAAATGGACATGGAGACTCGTCTTCATTTTATTCTTCAGCTTCCAAAGGACTGAGGAGCAAAGCTTAGAGCCTAAAATACCTTCCTGGTTCAAACCAGACTAACAAATATCATCATACTGGAATGGTTCCACATTGGCTCTTATGGGATTGTTTTTAAAGAATTTCTCTGTTCTGTGATGAAGAAGGGTTATTTTTCCAATGCAACCCTACACTCCAGAGGCTTTGCTCACTATGTTTTTGCAGATCACTCATACTTAACCATGGTAGAGTTCAGTAAGAATGTCATCGTGCCTACTGATATAGTTATGCTTTGGAAATTGAGAGTGGGCACATCAATTGCTTTAGTAACAATCTATTTCTGAGTGGTTCAAATTAATTTAAAAGAAGCCATTTTGTCAGGTTCTTTTTCATTCTATTTCTGCTATCTTTTCTTTGACAGTGCTCAAGATGGTCCGAATTGAAGAAGACAGCTGCATAGCTCTTCTTCCTTAGCCTCACTTCAAGCTCTGTAATTCAGAAACCCTTAAAGTGTTGAGCTTAGATGTAGTTATCTGTATGTTAATAAATGAACTCAAGTTTGGTGAATCAATTTCTGTCAAGCAGACGAGTATGATTGATACTCCAGCCCTAATAAAGAACTTCAGGAATTTTGCTCACTTTGTTATATCAACATGGAAGGGCTCCTACCTGGGAAACACTTCTGAAAAGTGGAATGTAAAGACTGAATGCCCCATATCTTTACTCGTGACCAACAAAGGCTTTTGGCATTGTTCATACCATCTTAGAGTAAAAGTTAAGAGTGGCTAATTCCCAAAGCTGTTTTCAACATCTCCAACAACTTGAATTGTTTCAAGGAATATCAGGAAACATAAATGTAAGATTTCAATACAATTCTATTTTAAATTAATATATTTCAGACAAAATAAAACAAGTGATGCTTTTCCTATTTTAAAATATTTGCATATTATAGTTTTAAAACAGTTACCACTAGCATGGATCCATTGTAGGCTCTGTCTCAGGTTTTCTACCTCTGCTTTCCTGGGTGTACAGATGAGTAGAACATTCACAAGACTGAATTTTACCATAATTTTTAATAGCCACGACCCCCCCCCACCATCATGTTTAGGATCCTATTCTCCCAGCCTGAGTTAGTACTAGAATTGTCTTTATTTCACATTCACATATATTTCTCTAGTTTCCTTGTTGTATGGTTCAGATTTGTCCTTACCCGGTGGTCTTACAACTTGCCTAAATACTTATTCCTCTTAAATGCTTCCTGAGGACCCTTGCTAACCTGTCCGAAAGCCTATAAAATTTGGTTACTGTTGGACCTGGCTCCTGCCATCTATCCATCTCACTGGGTGTGACTGAATCTGATCTGTCAGATGATCCTGGGATATGAGTGACAACCCAGCATAAATAACAGCAAATATGTTATGACCTCTACTATATACTATCATTATTCTTATTACTTTGTGGATTTTCCTCATAATAAGTGAGTACTATTATTATCAACATCATCATTCTGATTTTAAAAATAAGCAAAGCATACTGCCTCAAATTGAAAAAAAATTACAGAACTATAACATAAACTAAGTAGTCAGATTCTCTAGAGTGTGTGTGTTTCTTTTTTTACTACACAACTTCTTAATGATTTTCACAACATAAGGAAACATTATGGGGTACAAGATGTTAAAATTAAAGAAAATGGGGGCTGGAGAGATTGCTCATTTGGTAAAGTGTGATGACATGAGTTTAAGCCTCAGTATCCACATTAAAAAGACAGGAGCCAAACTGGTCTAAAATCTCAGTACCAAAAAAACAGAGACAGGGGGATTTCTGGAACGCACTTCCCAGCCAGTTTAGTCAAATCAGCAAACTTCAGGTTCATAAAGACACTCTGTCTGAAAATAAATAAGTTGAAAAATGACTGAGGAAGACATCTGATGTTGGCATCTGGCTTCCACATAACTATGTGCACTGTGCATGCACACCTGCACATGTGCACACACACAGACACATTCACAAACATTTTACACTAACAAAACTGGGTCTGGAGAGATGGCTTGGCAGTTAAAAGCACTTGCTGTGAAATTATTAAGACTAGAGTTTGGATTCCAACATCCACATAACAAGCCAGATGTCCTGCAAACACCTGTAATTCCAGCTCCATGGGAGCCTCTGCAGACATGAACGTGTACACACAGAGAGACACATACACACTAATGAATAAATTAAATAAGTAGTATAACAAAGCTGTCCTGTTTGTACTGAGAAAAAGCCCAACAAGGACAAAATGAGATTTGTAAGAATAGAATGCTGAGGGCTAGAGAGATGGCGCAGCAGTTAAGAACACTGGCTGCTCTTGCAGAGGAAGGAATTTGATTCCCAGCAACCACATGGTGGCTGGCACCACAAGTAACTCCAGTTCCAGAGGACCCAATGCCCTCTTCACCCAATGCCCTCTTCCTGTCTCCATGGGTGCTGCACACATGTGGTGCATAGACACATACAGGCAAAACACCCATACACATAAAATAAAAACAAATAAATCTTTAAAAACTAAAATTAAGAATAGGATGCTGAGGGTCAGCGAATACTAATTAGTACTTGGATTACTCAGTCCTCAGTGAAAGAATGAATGCCATAGCATAAATGCCAGTGTGCAGAGAAGAAGAAATGTTACTGCCTTGTGTGTGAAATAAAGTTAAACAGTTGCCCTGGAATGACATACTTTGCTCTTTAGAGCTCTTACAATTCACAGCTTTGCTGGTTGGAAATGTGGAGTTTCTGTTACTCCTCAAGGATAAGAAGGACTAAGATATAGGAAGTTTCTACACAGAAATGAAACTTGATTTAGCTTTTGCTTTACCAGGAATTGACTAAGTTTTTCTTTGAAGTTAGATGTGACAGACTATTAGTGTGTGACAGATAAGTTTATAACGAGCTTATGGAAATAAAACACACACAATTGATCCCTTTTAAATGTAAAGTTCAATGGATATTAGTATGTTCACATGTCCACAAATCAATTTTAGAACATTTGCAGCCCACCTCAAAGAAACTCCATACCCATTAGCAGTCACTGCTCATTATCTCACCTGACTCTCTCAGCCCAAGGCAAGCACTAATCTCCTTTCTGTCCCCATGGATTTATCTGTTCTAAAGAGTTCATATAAATATAAGACATCATATATGATCATTTGTGAATGTCTTCTCCCTTGGCATATTTTTGAGATTTATCCATGTCACGCATTTATACCAGTAGGTTGTTCATTTTGTTGTTGAGTAATGCACCCTGAATCATCTAAATAGTATATATTTTACTATGTGGACATGTCACATGCGTTTCTTCATTTAATGTATACTTGTGGCTTTCCCAATTGTGAGTAATGCAATAAACATTTCTGCACAAGTTTTTGTGAGAAAGTGCTTTCTGTTCTCTTGAGTTTTGTTCTAGTTTTATTTTTTTGCTTTGATAAAAACACTCTGAACAAAAGCAGCTTAGGGGAGTGTACTGGCTAGTTTTATGTCAACTTCACACAAGCTAGAGTCAACAGAGGAGGGAGCCTCAGTTGAAAAATGTCTTCATGAGATGGATCTGTAGGCAAGCCTGCAGAACATTTTCTTAATTAGTGATTGGTGGAGGAGGGCCCAGATGTAGATGTAGATGGTGCCACCCCTGGGCTGGTGGTCCTGGGTTTCATAAGAAAGCAGGCTGAGTAAGCCACAGGGGGTAAGCCAGTAAGCAGCATTTCTCTATGACCTCTGCATCAGCTCCTGCCTCCAGGTTCCTGCCCTGTTTGAGTTCCTGTCTTGACTTCCTTCAGTGATGGACTATGATGTGGAAGTGTAAGCCAAGCAAATCCTTTCCTCTCTGACTTACTTTGGTCATGGTGTTTCATCACAGAAATAGTAACCCTAACTAAGACAGGGAGGAAGGATTTATTTGGCTTGTGATTCCAGGTTTCAAAATGATGAAAATGTCATCATTTAAGGAAGTCAAGGCACACTACATCCACAGCTCAGAGCAAAGAGCAAAATACATGCATCCTTAATTGCTTGCTTCAGCTTCAGTGTGTGTGTGTGTGTGTGTGTGTGTGTGTGTGTGTGTGTGTGTGTGTGTGTGTGTGTGTGTTTGGTTTTTTGAGACAGGGTTTCTATGTGTAGCCCTGGCTCTCCTGGAACTCTCTCTGTAGTGCAGGCTGGCCTTGAACTCACAGAGATCCACCTGCCTCTGCTTCCTGAGTGCTGAGATTAAAGGTGTGAGCCACCACTGCCTGGTGTACTTTCTTCACTCTTAAACAGTTAGGTGCCCAGACATGAAATTGTGGGCAGCACCATTTCATGGGCTGGATTTTTCTACATTAATTATCAGTCAAGACATGCCCATGGTCTAACCTGATCTAACCAACCTCTCACTGAGGCTGTCTTCTCAGGTGATTCTAGATTGTGTCAATGTGACAATAAAAACTAACCATCACAGATATATACCTAAGAGTAGTGCTGCAGAAGTCTGTGGTCATTTCATGGTTAACTTCTTGAGAAACTGTCAAACCTTTTTTCTTCCACATTCTATAAGGAGACTCCAACTTCTCCATGTTCTCATTAACACTTGCTGTTTGTTTTTTTTTTTTGAGTGAAGTAATCTCATTAAGGTTTTGACTGCATTTTCTTGATAAGTAATGTTAGACTTAAAGATGTCCATGCATGTGCTTATTGAACATTTGTATATCTTTAAGAAATGCCTAATAATTATTCAATGGTTTGTCTATTTTTAAGTTGGGTCACCATTATGTTTTTTCTATGATTTTCTACCTTTCCATTTTTATTAAAAATAGATTCTTTTCTCATATAAATTATAGTGATTACAGTTTCTCCCTCTACTCCCCTCACTTCCCTCCCCTCCCCTCCCTTCTGGGTTCACTCCCTTTCTGTCTCTGACTAGAAAAGAACAGGTTTCTAAGAGAAAACAACCAAAGATAATGAAATAAAATATAATAACATAAAATAAAAACCATCAAATTGAGGTTGGACAAAGCAACCCGACAGAAGCCCAAGAGAAGGCACAAGAGTTAGAGACCCACTAGCTCACATACTCAGGAACCCCATGCAAACACTAAGCTGAAAGCTCTAGTATATGTGCAGAGGACCTGGTGCAGACCCATGTAGGCCCTGTGCTTGCTGCTTCAGTTTCTATGAGTGTTCATATGAGTCACCAATTATTATATTAAAAGAGTGTTTTATATATTTTACACATCAGTACTGTAGCAGAAAAATGGTTTTTAAATATTCTCTTTCACTTTATAAATTACCTTTACATTTGTTTAGGTCATCTTTAATTCTTGTCAACAAAGTTTTTACTCTTTTAGCATATAAACCTTTTCTTTTCTTGTTCAAGTTCCAACCAAGTATGTTCTTCTTTGGGTACTATTATAAATGGAATTAAGGACTGGAGAGATAGTGCAGCAATTAAGAGAATTTGCTGCCCTTCCAGAGGACCTGAATTTGATTCTCAGCACCCACATCATAGCTCATAACCATCTGTTACCCCAGTTTTAGGGGATATAACACCCTCTTCTGGTCTCCACAGGTACCAGGCATCCAAGTGTTGCACAGACATAGAAATAGGCAAAACATCCATACATACAATGTAAAAATAAATCAATGTAATTGACTTAAACAATTTCAGTTATAGATGATTCAGTATCAGTGTATAGGAATGCAACTCATTTTTTATGTGTTTAATCTAATATCCTGAAACTTTACTGAATGTGTATATTAGCGCTAATGGATTTTATGGTCTTTAAATCTTTTTAAATGTTTGATATCATATGTTAATTAAAATGTTCCTATTATCCTTCTTTCCAATTTGAATGCTTCTTGTTTCTTTCTCTTGCCTAATGGACATATTTAGGATTTATTAGAGTGGCTTACAGGCTCCACAGCCAAGCACCAGGCTGAGCTCCAGGAATCCAGTCGAAGAGAGGGAAGAGGGATTCTATGAGCAAGGGCCATCAAGATCATGATGGGGAAATCTATAGAGATAACAGAACCAAGCTAGTGGGAACTCATGAACTCAAGACCAACAGCTGTGGAACCTGCATGGGACTGGACTAGGCTCTCTGCATATTTGTTTAAAGTGAGCATTTTATAAATACCAAATACTGCAGATTTTTTTTGCCAGCTGTTACAAGAACCTGTTTAATGGAATTCTTTTTTGTTTTGTGGTACTAGGGACTGAATCTAGGGTCTCTTCTATGGTAGGCATATGCCCTACCACTAAGCTATATCACCAGTTCTTTTGTTCATTTTCGTTTGGAAACAACGTGTTATTAAACTGGCTAAGCTGACCTAAAACTCCCCCTGTAACCCAGAGGCAGGCCTTGAACTTGAAATACTCCTGCTTCAGCCTCCCAAGTGTCTGAGATTACAAGCTTGTGCTAAGAAGCCCAAATGGAAGGAAGTTCTTTATAAGAAAATTTTACCTCTAAGTACACTAAAATCCAATACAGTGTAGTAATAACCACAAGATGGGAAAACATACTCTGGTATTTTCAATTCTTATTTTTAATGTGAAAATACATTTACTTACACCAATGAGGAGCAGGTGATAGACATTTTTTTTCAAAGAAGTTTTACTATTTAGCTCAGGCTGGTCTTATACTCATTATCTGCCTGCCTCAACTCCCCAAGTGTTAGGATTTCAGGCATGCATTACTATACCTGGTTCAGATTAATATCTTGAGGGATAAGAATAATTGGTGTCTCTGTGCCTATCATTTTTATTAATCCTCAAACCAACTTGATAAGAAAGGCATCACTTCCTTAGGTTGAAAAAAAATAAGTCTAGCAAGGTTATATAATTATCATAAGATAAGTCATCCATTGAATGTCAGGATTGGATTTAAGCTGGGAAAAATGTGTCTCTACAACACTCTGAAGATGATAAATATAAATGAACTGTATATTTTAAGTATTTAATGCTACTTGTAAACTTTGCCTCAACAAAAAAGGTAAAACAATCTTTACAGATCAGCAAAAAATGTGAGTGTTTACAGTTTGAGTTAAACTAAGCTGTGGTACTGTAAATGGGAAAAGGTCTTGGACACAGGTCTCTGTGACCTTCAACAAACTGTTGAACTGCTCTGGTGTTCAATTTCCTTGTGTATGAAATAAGGGAATGGTGGGCTAGCTAGGCACTTTTCACATGCCTCTTTGGTTCTAACAGTCTGGGTTCTAATTTTTAACATATTTGAAACATACCATCAACAGAATTAAAAGGTGAGAAATATGGAGAGGAATTACAAAAAAGCAGGGATAGGGATACTATCAAAGGTTAAAACCCACAATATAAAAAAGAATTCCTAGAATTCCATAAGAAAAAAAAATGAGAGCTGAACCTCAGAGATAGAGCACTTACCTAGTAGGCACAGAAATGGATTCTATCCCCAGAACAGCAACAAAACGAAATAAGAAAGAAACAAAATGATGCCCCACATCCCAGATAAGCTAAGCAGCATAATGGTCCATTTACTTAAGAAAAATAAAAAGATCAATATATATCTGTGCAGTTATTCCTCTCAGATAATAAATGCAAGTGCAAACATGAGATTTTCTTTCATGGTGGAAGTGAATATGGTTAGAGAGGATGATATGTGTGGATGGTTGAGAAAATCAGTCTCTTATTCTACTAATGTTGACGTAATTTGGGACAACATTCTAATGGGCAATTTGTCATTATATATTAAAAGCCATAAAATATTTATATTCTTTGATCTAGAAGTATTACCTGTAAGAAATAAGTACAGATCTGAAGTAAGCTTATTATTACTAACCTTCTCGTCCCCTTTATTTTGTAAAAGGACACAATTTTATTTCAAGTATTACAGTTCATTCTTCAATAGAAATGTATGCAAACATTAAATACAATCCCTAGAAGAAAAAACATGACTTATGGAAATACTCACTGTGTATTAGGTGGAAAAGATTGCACAGTGTGTATACAGTGTTACAGACAGTTTTCCCTTTATATAAATAGATTAAAAGCCCACATAACAAAGATAAATTTGTTTATCTTAGAATAATATTATTAAAAAAGAATATTATTTATCCCGCTTGTCTATTTCCTTGGTTTTCTGGCTTTTCTGCCCTAGATGTGTAAGTCTACTCTCACCCCCATAAATAAAGACAGGGTTCAAAATGTACACTGGTGGCGCCGTTTTCCACCTAGGAACAATAAAGAAAGAGAAGATTTAAAGCTACCAACACACGTTCATGTGTCACCAGCTGTTAAGTCATATATTACAGGGCAAATGTGCTGTTTTTAAGGCAGCCAGGAACAATGTAATGGACAACAGAAGATCTGAGCCTGTCTCTTGCTTCCTCACCAATGTACCACAGGAAGTCATGATTCAAATGTTTATTCTAATCAATATAGCAAATGTTCAATTGAGTTATTTCTTTCATTAGGCAACATTTTCCAATTCCTTTTAATCAACCAATTCAGTATAAACAGCATGGCTTTGTTGTCTGGTTAAAATTCAGGAGTACTGAAGTGAGATTCATTACACATTTATCAGTAGCTGACAGGGCATGAAAGGAATTGACAGATTACCTAAAAAATACACATCTGCACACACAAAGCACACTATTTTAAAAAAGCATTTGTATGTGGCTGAATCATAATGCTCCGAGTTTCCTTCGAGCAGATAAAAAGATTTATAAAGAAGCATAGTTTACTGCTGCAGTTCCTGTATGACTAAAGATGATAGTTTCTCATCTCCAGATGTGAAGATGCTTATTCTCACAGGGAAAATACTAAGTAACCTCTCACTCTGTAAGGAAAAAAAAGCCTTACCCCCAAATCACTGCAACTACCACTAGCAGCTAAATAAAAGGCAGTGCATTGATGGTGTGTGTAAACTTATCAGTAAGATGTTATTGAATAGTATTTAGCTTTTAGATTTAGTGTATTTTAAAAATTATTTGTATGCATATGTGTCTGTTTTGTGGGTATGTGCATGTGACTGCAGATGCCTACAGAAGCCAGAGACTTTCAATAGTCAGGGAACTAGAGTTACAGGTGGTTGTGAGCCACCTGACATGGATGCTGGAAACTGAACTCTTGGGACCTCTGCAAGAGGAACATGCACTCTTAACTGCTGAGTCATCTCTCCAGCCCCTAATATTTCTTTTAAAAATAATGTTTATTTTATTCTATAAAACATACCTATTCTGCAATTATTTATTATAAATAAATAAAACATTCTGCAATTCTCCTTTTACTCTCTTAGAAAGTGTAGACTAAACAATAAAGGCTCCATTGGTGTGAAAAGCTGAGGTAATTAAATATATTTACTTGGAAGAAGGGAACATTAGTGACTACCTCAAAATATACACATATTAATATGTCTGCTATGATTCTAATGTTTATGCTCACTCACCCCTAATTCACATTGAAATCCTAACTTACTAGATGATAGTATCAGGAGGTAGGGGCTTGATGAGGTGATTAGGTTGTGAAGACATTATCTCCATGAATATGACTAGTGCTTTGATTTAAAAGAGACCCCTGCTGCTCGCCACACAATGAGAAGACACTATTTGTAAATGAGAAATCACCAGATTCAGAATCTGCCAGTACCTTGATCTTAGACTTGCACTTAAATTCAGCACCACGAGACTTAAATTCAGCACCACGAGAAAGAAAATTTTGTTGTTTGTAAGCCACCCACCTTATGGCATTTTGTTGTAGCAGTCTGGACTACGACAGTGCATCACAGTTTATCCTCCCAGAAATCAAGTATAAGAAAAGTCACTCTTTGTGTCAAATCCTGTCTCTCTATAGCAAGGAAAGAAAGATGTGAGATGACTAGATCACTGACACCGAAAAATATATTGTTGCAGGTTTGCTTGAAGTAATGAGAACTAAACAGATATGCCAATCTCAATTCCCATCATAAAATTATTCAAACAGATACCTCAATTTCCCAAAGTGTTTTTAATATTAAATTTTGAGATAGAACAGAAAGTATATCTTGCATATCCTCCAATTTCTGGAAAAATCCCAGCTACTGTCCCCAAAATGAGACTTCATATTATGTCTTAAGACATGAAGAGGAGATTTCCCTATAAACAATGATTGAGGCAGAAAAATATCTGACAGAAATTTAGTTTTCTGCTTTGAAAATATCAATTCTGGAAGACAAGATCCATTCCCCTCTCCTCTTTTTGTTCACTGATAGGGATCAAACCCAAGGCCTCAAGCATGTTACAAGTACTCTGCTGTGGAAAAATTCCTTTTAAGGTGATTAGAAATGTATGCCTTTCCATAGTCTCAAAGTTGTATCATTGTAGGATTTGGAGTATCATATTTTAAGTATGATGTAATAAATCTGGAACAAGAAAAATGAATATTCATGGCTCTGCAAAGGTCTAATAACAAAAAGTTTGTAGAATGGATGAAACTGCTAAATCTGTAGCAGATGGAATCAATGTGATGAATCATGTATGGTAAAGAGACTTACATTCATAATTTAAATGTTGCTAGACCAGCAATACAGCTCAGCTGGTAAAGGCACTTGCCACCAAGCCTGATGATTTGAGTTAGAAAGTTGTCCTTTGATTTCTTCACATCTACCATGCTGCACATGTGCACATCACACACACACACACACACACACACACACACACACACACACACACACAAATAAATGTAATTTTAAAAATTCACTAACATATGTGTTCAAGCCATTTGATGCTTTGTGTAACATTAATGGCCCAAAGTGTGGTGGTCAAGAGAATAAAACATTCTTGTATAAAAACTATGTTTTGTGTTCTGACCTGTTTTGTCTACATTTTCATATTTTTCTAATGTCTAGGCAATTCATCGGTAAAGAAAATAAAGACAGTGTAGATATTCTGTTTATATTTTTATAATAGCTCAACATTTAAAAATTATGATTAAAAATAAAGTAGAAAATTAAGATCCATATTCTGGTCCCCAAACTCTCCATGTATTACAGAAGGATCTAAAATAAAATAAAAGGAATCTCCAACCTCCAAACTTTTGAAGTTGTTTCTCAATAACTACTGCATGATAAATATGGAGAGGCACTTGGAATATCACATAAAAAGTAATCCAGAAACCACATCAGGTAAAGTCTGACAGAGGGACTTGACTGACAGGTTAAGCTGCTATACTGACCAATTCCTCAAAAGAAGAAAATGAGAGAAATAAAACTCCACAAACATTGTTTATTGGTTATTCAAAATGCACTTTTTATTCACTTTGACACAGATGATTTTTTAAACAACTGGAACAAAATATCTTATACACATTTTGAGATTTTTAGCAGCACCTGCAACAAGAGGATTGTGGAACACCTCAGGGTAAAGTAGAGATGGCTGAGGCAGGTACAAATACACCTGAAATTCATCAATCCACTGAAGACATATGGAATCTGAGGCCCCCGAAAGCCAATACGTGACAAAAACTAAATAAATACTTTGTATGATGTTTTAATGGGCTATTGAAAAACAGTATGCTTCTAATTAGAAATACATTATTCCCAAAATCTAGTGTTCATTAAAAAACACCCATTGAAAATATTTCACTGCACATTCTAGATACACAGTCAATTTCAAAATGCATATGCACAGTTTCTGGTACCACAGATGTCAGCTTTTGGTGTTTTTAATCTTACCCAAACTATGTGTCAGCACCCACTGTTACTCACCAAAATGCCACTGTTTTCTCACTTACTGTTAAGTGCTTGATATTGTGAAGTAATTTGGTAGAAAAAAAAAGTATATGGCTAAAAAGAAAGGGGCTTCAGTTTACCTGCCAATCAAATTAACACTTGTCTCGATGGACAGGATGCCTACGAATTGAATTCCCATGTACTTATATTTTTACTCAGATGACCACATGCCACTCTACAGAGACAAATAGTTTTTGTGAGCTGATGGAGATCTTTATGAAGGCCTGAGATCTACAGACAGAAACTATTATAAGCAGAGTGCAAGTAGAAAGAGAAGGCCCCAGGTCTCATGCACTTAAAAACAATTACCATTTATTAGTTCTGACGTACAGAGTTTCACCCTAACACGATTGTAGCAAAATGACTGTAGAACATTGAAACCAGTGTGGCTGGCTATAGGCATAGGCAGGATAGGAACCAATATTTAAGAGCTGTGGGGTCCCAGTTCTGGCTTTGACTTCTGGCATCTAAATGAATTGGACAATAGGGTCAGGACTATACAATAATTGGGAATGCTGAGTAAGTCTGGGTTGAAATATTGTCCTCCTCTTGTCTATGTGGCCAAAAAGTACCAGAGTTCTTAAAGCACATAAGGTCCCACATGTAAGGCTGATTCCATGTGTGGCTACAATGGAGAATTCTAGGCTGTATTCCTGTGAATGCTCCCACCCCATCCCAGGCCTAAATCTCTTTGGGGGGCCTTATCTAACTGTCCCTCTCTACAGTGGGTCACAATTTTTATTATACATGTTTTAAAGCACAGATTAAAATCTATGCAGATCAACCAATAAAAACCAGATGGCACATCCATAATACAGTATATAATTATTGGCAGTTACGGTATTCAAAAATTGTCAAATCATTTTTTGAGCATGGTGTCTTTGGAATATTTTTTAATAGTAGTTGTTGTTAAAGGCTAATCCCAGAATGGCTTGAGGATTTTTTAAGGCCCTCTCTATAGTCTTAACTATTATTTTCAGATAAATCCAACCAGAACATGGCACTGACATGGTTTGTAAATTCAGAACTTAAACCTGAAGGAGCCTTATACCAAACACGTAGCCAGTACAGTAATTCTTTTTACAGTATTTTAACAAATGGTCATCCAGTGACTACTTTTACTGGGAGAGAGCTCACTATTAAGGCAGTCTATTCCACTTTTGAACAAATCTAATTATGAGAAATTCATTCTAACACAAAGCTTTAAAAAAAATCTGCTCTTTTGCCAGTTTTAATGTCCTAGTTTGGCCAGCTGAACATTTGGTGAGACATCCCAAGATTCAGGTCCTTCCTCTACAACACACAACTGAGTGAAGGAACCTGTGGGAAAAGGCCATAACTCTCCAATCTTTTCTGAAGCCTTCCAAATGAGCCAGCATGGTGAACCATAGGACCGTGTAAATTGTAGGCAGAGAGCACTGCACCCGAAGCCACACACTAAGCAGCATCACTAAATTGATAAGTTGTCAAAGAAGCAACATTTCTATGCAGCAGCAGTAGACTTATGAAGGAAAAGCAGGCCAACCATGTATTTGCAAAGGGGGTTGGCATATTTAAGCATAATCCATTCACTAGTGTCCTGTGATTCAAACACATGGATTAGAATCAACCTCCAGTGTCATTAGAGTAATTCTTATTGAGATGATTTTTTTAAGTTCATATGAGATTAAACCATATGTAAGGATTTGAACAAGTCAGTGTGCATTTTTAAAAATTTACATTCTAATCATCACCACCTTTTTCTAATTCATGCTTAGAAATCCTTGCTTCCGTTGTTACTTTTGGTGTACTACAGCTCAGAATCTTATTTTTCCCTTTGGTAGAAATGTCATAAATTGCTTGGCAAAAGTCTGGTGGTGGCATCTGCTAGCTGGTTAATGGAACACTTTAAGCTCTTTCACTCCTTCATGCGGCTGGGTTCTAGGTTTAAATCGTAATTTAGAAATACTTCTCTCAGGACTAAAACTTTCTGAAGTGTCCTGAGACACACAAGAAGGGAACATAGCAGAAATCACACAAAATACACTTGGCTCAATAAAGCTTTTTTAAAACTGCTCTATAACTTCAATTCGAAAGGTTCTGTTTCAAAAGTAGAAACTTATCTTTTACTCTCACACATGTACACGCACTTCTGTGTGTGTGGGTGCGTGCGTGTGGTGTGTGTGTGTGTGTGTGTGTGTGTGTGTGTGTGCATACTACCAGAGGGCACAGTAGTTCTTACACTATGGACTAACCAACTTAGTGCACACTTTTGAACAGCATCCCTATGTCTAACAGCATGAAGAACTTGCTTTGGAGCCACTGTTCAAATCAATGGTGTGACCTAACATGCAATGTTCCAGCTGTTCCTCTACAGCTAACACCTGCCTAACAGCTTCTTCAAAGGCCACTGTCACATTAGTATCATCTTTGGCACTTGTTTCTAGATAAGGGTAATTTCCATTCTCCAGGCACCAAGCTTTTGCCTCCTCAGTCGTCACTTGCCTATCCTCTTTGTCTACCTTGTTACCCAGAACCACAAAGGGGAAATGCTCCGGGTCCTTTACATCTGCATAGTAGATGAACTCTTTTTGCCAGTTACCAAGGTTCTCGAAGCTCTGCCGGTCATCCACACTGAAGGTCAACAGGCAGCAGTCTGCTCCCCTGTAGAATGGTGTTCTAAGGCTCTTGAAACGTTCCTGCCCTGCAGTGTCCCAGATCTGAAGTGTCACAAAGCGTCCATCTACCTCCAGATCTCGATTTAAGAACTCTACCCCTATAGTGTGAAAAGCCTGGGAGTCGAACTTATTGGTTACATAACGGTTCATGAGTGAGCTTTTCCCAACTCCACCATCACCCAAGAGAATGACCTTTAAGAGAAGGGATTTTCCACTCATTGTTGCAACACCAAACAGGGAGAAATTTGCAAACAAAAAAACCTGAAAATACATGAAAACATAGGAAAGAAAATAGTTAAATCTGAAGCAAATCAACTTAACAGAAAATTTCCCTGAATTATGAGGCCGCAGATAATGATCTTACTTAATGATAATGATCATTACTTAATTTAAAACAGGGAAAGAAAGAAAACTCTTTTAATAAAAGAGGGAAAACTGATCTTGTTTTTCTGAGGCTTCTTACCTGGGCAAGGAATGGCTGAATGCCATGAGTAAACCAACTAACAGATGGCTCCATAATTTGTTCAGTTCTGACCCTATTCTAGGTGAGAGAGCCTAGAACAGGTATGCCACTCAACTGTGTGGCTGTATTAGTTTCCAGTTTGGACAGTTCTAAACAAGATGCAAATATGAAACTATTTGATGTTTAATGTTTGCTTCTGAGGGACCAAAGTGTTACTGAAATGTCTATAAGCTGTATTCTTGATTTGATTCTGTCAGTCAAGATTTGGGTCCCAATTAGACTGGACCCAAGAATATGGAAAAGAGAAAAAAAATTCAACTTTCTCTAAGCATTTACTCCCATTATACTTGCATTGAGATGGATACTCTAATAAGAAATGGATCTTCCATAATTTTTCTTCATGGTACAATGACATTTAAGTTTATAACAGTTGACTAATATCAATATAATAGGTATTATCCAAAAGAGGATCTTATGAGATTCTTGAATTTAAGTTTTAATACCACAAAACCAATATATGAAAAGTCATGATAAAATCTAAAACACTAATAATCATGTAGCAATTTTCCTGTTACCTACACAAAATATTTTTACATGGTCTACCTAGAATATATGTTAAAATAAAATATTCTGTTAGGTACTGTGACATTGGGTCTATACTGGAAACTCAACAATGTTGATATTAATTGGGTAAGGTAATATCTATATAAGAGCCCCCAAAGAAGGAAACCTAAATACTGATCAAGAAGTGCACGCACAAGAGATTCTAAAACCACGCACATTTAAAAGGTAAATTGAAAGCCATAATAGTCCTTTAAATTATTTTTGAATCATTTTTAAAATGATAAATATTCACTTTTCACAGAGGAAATTGTAAAATATCAAAATTCATAGCATGATCTCATGAAATACTTACCCAGCTGTGTTTTATTTTTTCACAATTTCAGCCTTCCCCTTTGTCCCTCTTGTTGCTTTATTCTTTTATTAGGGTTCTAAAAAACAGAATTGGAAGCAGATTTTTTAATAATCTATAGTAAAATGAAAATAAGTCTCTAGAAAAAAATTCAACTCAGGGAGAAATCCCATAGCAATCTCAAGTAACCTGTGAAGAATTCTCACAAATACACTAAAAAGTTCAAAATGTTACAGGTGTTTAATGTGATCAAAATAATTTTATTACCCAAACTTCAACTTACCCTAATCTGATTGTACTTTATGTGCTTTAAAAGAAACTGTGTTGTCTTTCTGCTGAATGCTCTATTCTAAGTAAAAGTAAGTAAAAGCAAATAGGTGATATTCCAAAAAGTGAAATTTGTGAGAATGAAAGCAGAGGAGTTTAAGATAAATCAGAGACAATTTTCCTCCGATTGATACCTATCACCACTCCCACTTCGAAAACCACCAGTGCACCCACCCATCTGCCTCAAGGCAGTCTGCAATTGATTCTTATGATCAGAGAAGAAATCATTAAAATGCTTATGGACTTACAGTATACTTTCTTAGCTAATTATTTTATTCACAAGTTGATGGTATGTGTCTTGAACCCAAGATTTTGTTTGGTTGGTTTTTGAGACAAGGTCTCTCTATGTAGTGGTCTAGAGCTCACTATGTAGCTTGAGATGGCCTTAAACTCCTGATTCTTTTGCCTCAATCCTAGTAATAGGGTTACAGGTATTCACAATCATGCCTAGCTTGAACATAGGTTTTAATATTTAGCTTTCCTTACTATAAGCATACATTTGCTTAATATTAATTGTTAATTGTGGCGTATATTGATGAAGCAAAACTAGAATAGTGGTCCAAAAAGACAAATAATTCCTATGCTTGTTAAGTATGTTTGTTGAGGAATAAAGAGGCTGATGAGGAAGAAGATCAGCTGCTTAATTATTTTATGTTGTTTTGCAAAGCTAATCAGGTATTTATTGACTAAGTCAGTCGCTAAAATCTAAGCAACATCTACATTGATAAGCTTTATCCTCTTTCTTAGACTCAATCTACTCTATAGAATCTGAAATTTCCTACCATTTCTGTTTGCTTAGTTTTTGTCCACACTTCTGCTTTAATTTTTTGTCTTTGGAACTATAGCTCAAGTGACAAATATTTCTTGAAATGATGGTGAAGCATATGTGTTAGCATAGTTTTTAATTCTCCTTTTTTGTTTGGCTTTGCTTTTGATAGCTGGAGAGGGACACAGGGCCTCAGTGGGTTAGAAAAGACCTCTACCACTGAGCTATGCTTACACTTCATTATTTTTAATACTACTTTACAATATAATTTTATAGTTCAAAACTTCAACTCTCATTTTTAAAAGCAATATAAAGGAGTACAAATTTGTATAAACTATAGATGGTTGGTATAAAATGTAGATACCAAGTGAGTTTCCTTAAGTACCTAGAAAACAGGTATTAACATCATTAAATAACTAACTCACTAACACTACTTTCCCAGCTGTGGTTAAACTCACATAGATGGGCCAAAACCACAGTGAGTATGGCAACTAAATGGCCAGCTCCAGGCATAATGATCAGTATTAATGACAGTCTGAGAATTCTCTAGTTAGCAGTGTGCACACATAATTCTAGGTACATAAACTATATGGTATGGGGAAAGGGGGGAAAGAGGGTCCTCCATGCTGCTATACATTCACTTGCTTTATGGAGCTATTAGTTTCTCCTTGTTCTTAAATGTGTAACAATGCCTGAAGAGCATCTGCGTATGGCATAGAGTCTCAGTGTTGAAGAGATCTTCAGGATCTTCTGGTATAACCCTCTGACTGATGTTTGAGAAAGCATTGAGTGCCTACCGTGTGCTGTGTCATTACCAAGGTGATACTCTACACCAGTGCTTCTCAACCTTCCTAATGTTGCAACCCTTTAATACAGCCCCGCATGTTGTGGTGACCACCAACCATGTAATTATTTTGTTGCTACTTCATAACTGTAATTTTGCAGCTGTTGTAATGTAAATACCTGATAACCAGAATATCTGATATGTTATGATATAATATGACCGTGAAAGGGTCATTCGATCCCCAAAGGGGTTACAACACACAGGTGGAGAACCATTGCTTTACATCCTCCTCCACCATCTCCAATTCCCATTTATTTGCTTAAAGTTGAAAGATATACAGTTTAGGCTGGTCTCCTTGCCTTCAGTCACTATATCCTCTTGACTTGGCCTCAAATACCTATTTCCAGTCCTTTACTGCTATCTCCATTTTCAAAATTAGAATCCTGCTGTGTTGCCCAAGATGGTGTCAGGCTTGTGGTCTTCAGTAATTTATCCTCCTTTCCATTCCATGCTTCATTACAGGGATTCATCACTGCACATGGTTTTGTTGCCATGTAGCCAGCATCTTCTCACATCCAAGTTATGAAGGCCTTTCAGATCTTCTGTCCCCACCTCTGGTTTCTCCTCCCCGAATCTACTTTGTAAAGTTTAGCACTTGAACACCCAATACATGTAGATATGTTTGGAAATGTTTGAGGCAAGGACTTGCCCATAAGGAATTTACAAATAAACATCTAAGCTCCAATTTCACAGTAGGGACTGAGGGATGGAACTCAGTGGTAGGAGCACTTGTCTAACAGGTATGAGGCTCTGGGTTGGATCCTCAGTGGAGTGGGTCTTTTTCACACTAGAGAAAGACAGTAGGATAACTATTGCTCAAAGCAATTAAATATATATTTTAAAATAACCAGGAGAGGGAGCACCTCAATTGGTAGAGTATTTGAATGCACTGAGCATCATATAAAACCAGGCATTGTGGCAGATATGTATAACTGTAGCACCCAGGAAGTGGACTCAGGAAGATCAGAATTTCAAGATCATACTCAACTATGGGACACATTCTGGGACACATAAGGACATGTACAGAGGAGTGAGTGCTTGACAGGTATGTAAAGGTGATAAGAGAGTGCTGGAGGTGAGAAAAACCAGAATGCATTCTATACCTGTATGAAATTGTCAGTGATCAAATTTAATAAAAATTATTTGGATATTTTACAAAGGAAAATAAAATATTTTATAAAAACAGAACATGAAAGTCCCCAGCACATAGAAATGGTTAATATTCAAGGAAATGGAAGCAATTATTACCCTTCAAACATTATACATTGTATATTTGTATCAAATGATCATATTGTACCCCACAAATATGTTCACCTTTTATGTCTCAATAAAACATTGCATTCTTTGCAGTTGATATTATCACACTGCTTGATGTTGTTAACAGACTTCTTAAAAAAAATACCATGTCTTTCCTACACAACTGATTTAAAGGTCCTCTGCCTGTGTATGTCTTTGAACCCTCTTCAGCATGTGGTACCAGAATCCATCATAGAAATAAGTATTTATGATGTAACATATTAGGTAAGTATCCAGAATTAATGCCTTGGGAATTATGCCAACAATCAATCCATGATCCTGTAAGATATCCAAATGTTATCACATATAATGTAACTAAAAATACAAATTACGAATTTATCTAGGTCCCTTTCCAGACAGAACTTAACAGAAATTCCACCTGTTGAAAGGCAATGGAAGCTTTACATTTCCCTCTTGCTACATTCACATTTTAAAATATATATTTCCAACAGTATCTCCATTCCTATCAAAACCAAGAGGAGAAAAACGATATCCATTTTGTTTTCAGTGGAGGCTGTCATCCCTGTTATTATGTTTAAAGGTGAGGATGAAAAATGTTAGTGCATATTCAAATTGAAAAGAGCTATCATAGTATAACAATCAATGAAATTAAATTCCCTACCCCAGGAGAAGCCAAATTTGATCCAACATAAAAAGAAGAAAGCATTAAGTAGAGAGAAGACCTTTTGATAACAACAAATATATCTAACACAAAGGTGAAATTCAGTATGGCTCCCATATTATGCTAGATCTGAACTGAATATCCTTTTTTCTTTTCTTTCCTTTTTTATTTTTTAACCACCGGCACTGGGAGAATCAAACCTAGGGCACTGTGCCTTAAACACTCCACCACTAAGCTACACCTCCAGCCCTTGGACCATAATATTTATTCTAATTTTGGTCCCATTCAGAGAAATATCTGGCTTTGACTCAAATATTGTCTTGGATAATAAGATGAATCAGGAATTCATACAACCAACATTCTTAGCTCTCTTTTCTTCAGTACACTTGAAACCTTTTGAATCAGCTATGTTTGCACCCACACAGGTTTATTAAAATTACCGCATTTAGTTGGGGGTGCTTGAGATTGGGAGCAGAGGGAATAAAATAAAGAAAGGTTGAACCTTTTAAAGTAATGCATTTTATTATGATTATGGAGAGAAAAGAGGCACACATGCAAATTGGCAGCATCAGTTCAGTTTCCATGGAGAGGAATGATGCTCACAATCAGTAATTCAGGTTGTTTGGGAGCAAGTCTTGACAGGGGTGTGTAGTGCAGGGCTTGGTGGGGGAAGGAGGAGGGGGGCTAGACAATGGATGAGAGTGGCCCTGATGGAAGTCTGCACAGGGGAGGGGATATGCTTGAGGAAAGCCCATCTTGTGGCGACATGCTGATTAGGGCTATTCAGTTTACTGTTTAATCCTGAAATATTATTCAGAAATACTGCACCGGAGAAATGGGTGTGGCTTTTCTTTAACGCATGTGAAAAATCAACACAAGTAAGAAATGATTGATTTTTGAGACCCTCTAATTTAAATGGTGTAGGTTGTTTCCCATACAACCTGATGCTGGAAGGGGGATTGTTTTATGGCGGGGGAAGCCCTGTGACGCACTCAATTTACTTTGCAGAGCTCAGTTATCAGCTACACCCATGCTACAAAGTCTAGATGCCATATCTGTCATGCCACCGAAATGCTATTCCTAAGTTCATGCTGGCATTTACATCATATATGCAACTAAGTGTTCAGTGTGGAAATGCATGTCTAATCTTTCACTCCTCATAACAGTTCTGGGCCAATAAGCCCAAAGACACACTTGATAGGAACTTGGCACTGTCCTCAGGCCACGTCTTCCTTAATAGGCTGCCTGAAAGTAAAGGTTTTCAGGACACTAATAAAACGTCCTTAGGAGACCAGGAACGTTGGCATCTCTACGATGGGAACACTGTTTTAGCATTGGGAACTTAGAAAGTGAAACGTCACGCATAGTCCCAACTACCTCAGACCCAGGTCCTCTCACCTCAGCCTCAGCTCATAGAGCCAGCCGACTGTGGCGCATGCGCAGTGAACCACACCCGCTCCCCACGGAGCCCTGCGCCTCTCTGCCCCACTCTGGCAGCCACTCCAGATTACTCAGCAACGCCCCCCTCCACCATCACCTACCTCCGACTACAAGCTTAGCAGCTTCTAGACCCCTTTAGTGAGGTGCGAGTAACACCGGCGAGGACCTTAGCTGCCCTAGCTCCCTCTTCCCCCAGGCCCCCCACCTCCTGGCCTCCCGGGTCCGCCAGCCCGAGCCCCCTCTTCCTGCCCACGCGCAGTCACCTTACCCAACACAATGGGAAGGAGAATGGACAGGGCTACAGATGCCAGGCAGCTCAGCTCTGCTTGCCTCTAGCCTGGCTCCTCAGCGACCAGGTCACAGCTCGTGCTGCCGCCTCGTCGTCAATGGGGCAGCAAGTGCAGCTCGGACCTCGGTGGCCTGACAGCTGCCGCTCGCTCCCGCCGCTGCCGCCGCGCAGCGTCTCGCGCCCGCGCCCGCGCCCGCCCGCCAGGAGAGGGGGCGGGGCCCGCGCCGCCTCATCGTGCCCCCTTCTTGATGCTGGAGACCCACTGTATCCGCCTGCCACAGGCTCTTGTGGCTTGCTCTTCCTTCGTGCTCAGTTATCCAACCGGGATCTCCCTCATCTTTCTTCCCCTCCCAGCTGATTAGAAGTCACAGTGACAATGGACCATCAAATAATTGCTCTCACCGCTTAGCTTCTCTTCTGCCTGGGATCTAATGTTTCAGGCAGAGCTAGCTATAGCCTCGTTTCCTGCAACGATTCTTACATTTACCTCATTTACCAAAGACACAAATCTTTCATTTATATTTGTATCTGCTTGTTCTGTTTTGTTTTTGTCCCAAGAGTTTAGTACATACACTATCTTGCTTCAGATAGTACAGGAAAACACATGATCACAACACATTAGTAGCCCCTGTTGGTGCCTATTGCTCAAAAAATTGTCATGACGCTTCAAAAGGAAAGACTGACATCTGTAACTCAGGCACATAAAACGAGTAGTCCTTTATGTCCACTTATCAATTGCTGCTCTAGAGAATCACAGACAGCAGTACTTGAGATTCCAGGAACTGTTACTGTTACAGTCAATGTTCCAATTATGCCCAGCCACCAAACTAGTCCCTCCTGATTTCCTGTGGTCCTCTGGTATCTTCGGCTAATTTGTGATTAACCTGTTTCTCTCCGCCCTCATAACCAAAGGAAGCAAATCTCTTCAAGTAATTGAGCTTGCACTCCATCTATTTCTCAGTTACATTCATGTCTTAAGCTTCATTGCTTTCTGAACACCCATTCGTGTATGGCACTGCCCCCTTCCACCATATGTTCCTCACACACACCGTCTCTCCATCTATGCCACTCTCTCTCTATCTTTTCACAAGGCAAAACAACCAATCTCAGCAAGGCTCTGCTTAAATGCCACTTGGTAAGGATAACCTTTCTCCATAATCCCATATTGAAAACTGCCTCAATTTATCTCTTATAGCCTCTTGTAGCTTTCTGTGCTTTCATTTCACATCACTATCATATAATGTGTGATTATATATAATACATATATGTATATACAAATATATTACATACTTATTTGGTTACAACTGTCTCCTCCACTGAACTATACTGCACTATGGGTTCAGATACTGTGTTTAAGTTCACAACTATATCCCCCCCCAAAGCAAGAAACATATTATGCACTAAGAAAGTATTTATTAAATATAAATGAATTAATAATGTAACACGAATAAAAGTGTTGATATTTTAAAATAAATGGAGCTAGTGGAATCCTTTGCATGGTTTAAACCCATCTCACTTCTCACACAAACACACTACTCTTGGGATGGGAAGAAGATACATATTATCCTCTAAAGTAATTTTTACTAATTCCAATCTTCAAAAAAAGAAAATTACTTCTACAGCTTGGATATGGTTCCTCCTTCAATGGTTCATAGGTTGAAGTTTGGTCCTCAGTATTAGGGTGGTGGGACCCTGAAGAGGTAGAGCCTGGTGGAATGTCATCAGGTTCTGAGAGTGGAGCCATCAGGAATGGATCAATGATGATCGCACAAAGTGAGTTGTGTCTCTCAGGAGTGAGCTAAAGGTTACAGTAGTGAGATGCTATAAAGTAAGGACATGCCATGTACTTGTCTCTGGTATGTCCTTTTTTGCTTCTTCATCATGTTGTTACCCATCCAGGGACCTCTCATCAAGATACTGGTGGCATTCTGTTTCTCTATAATGGTTGATCAAAACAAGCATCTTCACAAGTTTCACAGCCTCAGGTATTTTGGTATAGGAGTACAAAATGGATTAAGGTCTAAATATTTGTATGTATATATTTAATCTATATATGTATAATATTTGTACATATATACTTCGTTTGCTGTGTTATTTTATATATACATTATAAAACACACACACCAAAAACACTCCAACACAGAAATTGCTAAAGAAGGAAAAAGTAAATATGTTGATGTGACAATGTTTATTATTTTCTGAACTCTAATGAAATGTTTTGTGAAGAGCTCTAAATAAATGTCCTTAGTAGAGTCTCATCTTCAGGCATAATAATTTATATTCATTTGTTCTCTTCCCAGAAAAGCTGTTTCTTTAAGAATCTCTCAAACCTATTTATATTTGTTCAATGTTTCTTTTATTTCTAGGCTTAGATACCTAGTCCTGTAGTCAAGATCTCATGACTGCTAAAGACATCACACTGCTGGAAACCCTAGAAGTAAGCAAAATCTTATGTTAATCCAGAGACTTCTAAATGCAAATTCTACATGAAAAATATTTTGTAGCTCTTGTAAAACCAGGAAACAAAGAAGCCAATCTTCATGACCCTGAACTAGTCAAGGAATTCTTAGATATGGTACCAATGATAGGAGATAGTTTGACTCTTTCAAAATGAGAATAACCTTTATGCTTCAAAAGACACATCAAAGTTCTCCCTGAGATAGCTACCTCCACAATACAGAGACTGATTTGTACAGCATCACCAACAAAAAGTTGAAATACTGGGCTTGCTGATTATTTTGTAACATGTAACATTGCTTCAATTTTCTAATTTGTAAATGTAAGAAATAGTAGTACTGTGATAATCATATAGACTTATTTGCATATGAAGAAGTGCCTTTGACTTTAGTGATAATCAAGGAATGTTAGTACTTTTAACAAAATGGAAATATCTTGAACACTAAATTTACTATGCTTTTGAAACAAAATAAGACACTATCGAGGGGTTGGGGAGATAGCTCATCATAAAGTGGATGGCATGAAAGCATGAGTGGCTAAAATCAGATTCCCAGAATCCATATAAAATGCAGGGCATAGACCATGGCAGTATGCATCTGTAACCCCAGATAGTTTCCTGGAATTCATTGATTAGTATGTCAACCCAATCTGTTAACGCAAGGTTTAGTGAGAGTCCCTGTCTCAAAAAACAGTGTGTAAAGCAAGAAAAGAGGACACCTGAGGTCAACCTCTGGCCTTTGCACACGTATGTGCACACACTCACATGAGCAGAGAACTGCACACATACAATAATAATAATAATAATAATAATAATAATAATAATAATAATAAATGCTTTTAAAAATGGAACCTGCTGAGTATGGTAGCCCATGTCTTTAATCCCAGCATCTGGGAGGCAGGAGCAGATGGATCTCTATGAGTTAGCAGCCAGCCTGGCAGGTGTACATAATCCAGGAAAGCCAGGGTTACAAAGGGAGACCCTGTCTCAAAATGAATAAACAAAAGAATCTGAGGTTTTAAAAAAATAAATGCTCTTCCAGAGGACCTGGGTTCAATTCCTAGCACCAACATAGTGTCTCACAAGTGTCTGTAACTTTAGTTCCAGAATAGTGAATGGCTTACAAAATGCGATGTACCTCCACAATGGAATATTACTAAGCCACAAAAAGGAATAAAATGGGGATAAATGCTATAAATGAATGAACTTGAAAACATTCTACTAAGTGAAAGAAGCCAGTTACAAAAATTTAATCTTGTATTAGTCATATGAACTGCTCACAACAAGGAAATGTACAGAAACAAAAATAGATTACCAATTACAAAGTACTGAAGAGTAGATTGAGATATTGAAGTTTAATGCTAATGTGTACGAAATTTCTTTTGAAGGTGGTTATATTAATCATTGTGGTGATCACACAATTCAGAAAGCATTCTAAACCCCATTTAATTGTAGACTATATAAAATGTCAACACTGTGGTATGTGATTTATAGTTCAATAAAGTTAGACCTACAAATGCCAGGAAGAGAATAAAAGATGTGGAGGAGGAATCTTTAGCAGAAAAGAGCAAAAGAATCTTAAATAATATCCTAGAGACCTCTTTAGACTAAACATCAACTCCCATGAACTCTGCATACCACTAGAACAACAATAATAACCTTCAAAGAGGTATATCAAACTATTCTAAAGTTATTTCCTTTCCCAGAGCATCAACATCCTCATTTGAATATGAACTTAAAAGCTATAATATGCTACCAGGGAAATTCGAGCACTAGGCTATATATTTTATGCTATTAATAACTGTCGATTTTCTTTCAATTGTCATAAAGAAATTGTGGTAATACTTTAGAAAGAAAATTCATCTTTTAAAGGCTTTACTGAAGTGCATATGGATTATGTGATATGACTGACATCTGACATTTATTTCAATAATATAGTGGTGGGGCCAGTTGAAAGGGGAAACCAGACAGGGGAACAGGACTACAAATATTAACAAAGTACATATACAACTATAAAATGCTACAGTGAAAATCATCATTTTATATGCTAACCAAAAAAATCAATAATAAAAAAGAACTGAAATACTAGAAAATTATATTTTAAAGATAGGATTTGTTCCTAAGGTGCAAGACAGTATTTCACTTTATTTCTCTTGACAATACTATAGATATGTCTTATAATTGTTGTCTTATAATTGTTCTAAATGCTGTAAAACAATGTTTAGATGAGTGTGTAGGTTATATGCTACTTTGCATGAAGATTAATGTTTTATAATTTGTGCCACTTAATGCAAAACATCCATAGCTTGCTTGACTTTTCTTAAAGCATTATTCTCAAAGCCTATAAAAGTTCAGTTTATCTTTGTGGTGATAAAGGTACATGCCTTTAATCCCAGCACTCAGGAGGCAAAGGCAAGAGGATCTCTGTGAGTTTGAGGTCAGCCTGGCCTACAGAGTGAAATCTGTAATAAAAAAAATAAAGTTAGTTTATCTTAATAGTAAAGGAGTTAAAATAAAGTTTTACCATAAAAATAAAAGGGTTTCCCTAAAGTTTATATATAGCCTGCAAGTTTGTTAACCTATATAGTATCTTGACAATTTCAGTTTATTTACTACTTTAGATCAATTGAAATTTATTGTCCCAGTCACAATGGGAAAAATACTCCGGTGTCTGCTGTGGGGACAAGAGAAGCAAGGTGGTAGCAATCTGCACACCAAAGCAATCCTTCCTCAACGTAGTTAGATTTCATATATCCAGGTTGTCCTCGTACACTCTTTTTTCTCTTCTTTTCCCTGGATTAAGTATCTAGAATTCTTTTAATCATTATTCACATGTACCTGGTTTTTAGATGGCTTTATTTCATTTTTATAAAATTTTATTTATTATTGGTGTGTGTGTGTGTGTGTGTGTGTGTGTGTGTGTGTGTGTGTGTGTGCACATGGGCACATGTGTGGCATGGCAAGTGTGTGTGGGGGTCAAAAAACAATTTTGGTAGTGGTTGGAGCCTTTCCTCATGGGTCTGGGTATTGTACTTAGGTCATCAAGTTTGCACAGAAATCACATTTAACAGCTGAATCACCTTGATGGCTTATTTCCTTTTCGCTTCTCAACAAATACTCAATACACATTTTAAACTAATATCTCACAACATTTTAGGGCATTGCTCATCTTAATTTGTATATTGTTTTTACATTTCAAAAGTTTAATAATGACAGGACTCAACTCTTCATATAGTTCTTGCTACATTATCATTACCCTAGATCTTAAGAAACTTTCCTGTCATAGTTTTCTTGCTAGTATCTCATTTTTCCTTCAGATTTTCAATATAGTACAAGTTTTTGTAAGATCAATAGAAACAGAAACATCACAAAAATACTTTACAAAGTAAGAATAAATTTAACATAATGTCTTGAATTTGGGAAGAATGATTACATACTGCTGAAATCATGAGTAATTCCATGGAAAAACACAATTTTTTTTTTAAAAAAGACACAGTGACATGCTTGCAAGATATACTGGAGCAAGAGTGCCACAAATGTTATGGGAGTAACCAACTACTATCTGATTGGATTTAAGACCCATTACATGGAATGGGACTCATGCCCAACATTGCTAAAGTGGCCAAGAAGCTGAGACTAGATATGTCACAGACCTAGCAGAAAAAATAATACAATTATTATTCTTCTAAAGGAACTTAGCAATAAACTGACTCTTGATGACATGTCACTATACCCATAGATCAAAGCATTACTCAGATTTCATCAGAGAAGCTTCTTCTTGCAGAAGATAGGAATTAACACAGAGACCCACAACTGGACAATTTATGGAAAGTGAGAGACTTTGGAATACTCAGTCTTACATGCGAAGTCTTCATCAAAGGCCTCCCATCAAGACTCAGGGATCTATACAGAAGAGGACGAAAAACGATTATAAGAGCTAGAGGTGGTGAGTGATTCCAAGAAAATAATGTTTTTCAGACACAACAGGACTGATGCACACATGAACTCACGGAGACTGTGGCAGAATGCTTAAGACCTGCACAGGTTCAATCCACATGGTGTCCCTGCACTGAGAGAGGAAAGTGGACACAAGCTCTCACCCCTAACCAAGAAGCTATCTGTTACTGATACCCATTGACAAAGGAAAAAATTAGTTTTCTCCAGTGGAATACCACTGAGTTTTAACCATACTCAGGGCAGGCCCCTATGCCTCACAGTAGTTTAGCAACACAAAACAAGCTCTTTTGTAGATCTTTTGTCTCATTTTTCTTTGTTTGGGCATTTTTTTTGTCTTATTGATCTTTTGCTTGTCTCTTTTGATTTCCATTTTTTGTGGGATATTATTATTATGTGTGTTTCTTGTTTTTCATTGTTTGCTTGTTTGTTTTTATAAGAAAGAGAGAAAAAAGGACATAAAGTTGCATGGGTAGAGAGATGAAAAGGACTTTTGAGAGGAATTGTGGGAGGGAAAAAACATAAGCAAAGTATAGTGTATGAAATTTTTGAATAGAAAATACAAGTTCTAAAATATATAATGATTGTCCCACAAATACATTCATCTTCCATAATTATGTATCATTAGCATTCTGAATTTGTGGGCTCTATGTCCTTCTGTTCATTTATAAGGTATCAGATAGCACAGTATTGGACATCAGTTATATGCTAATTACATGGTATCAGTGCTGGTGATGATGCCCAAAGTTAGTCCCTACCCCTTACTCTCACTCCACTGCTACCATAAGATACAGAACTACAGGCCAGTATGGCAAAATGGTTCAGTGAGTAAGGGTGCTTGTTGCCAAGCCCGAGGACTTGAGTTCCACTTATACAGT